>JALLOS010000563.1:0-11591 GCA_036939435.1 Stephanodiscus minutulus
CGTCACGTCCCTACTGCTGGCGCGCGTGGGATGGTCCGCGGGAGGAGGTGGCAGAGGTGGAGGTGGAGGTGGAGTAGAAGTAAAAGGATTAGGCAGTACGGGAGGATGGGATTGGGGTTGGGGTCGGGGTGGATACGATGCCGCGCTCGCGATTCATCTCGTCAGCCATTTGCTCCCCGCTATATTCGGTCGCGTTGCGAGCTACTCGACGATGCTCGGCGGGGGGGGATGGCGGTCCGCGGCTCGCGACGGCGACGGGGAGGACGGGACGAGGGGGCGGGGAAAGGAAAGGGGGGGGGGGGGGGCAAGGGATGCGATCGGAGACGGGACGAAGGCGAACGGGGCTGCCAAGGATGCGGATGCGGGGGAGGCGACGCGCCTGGGCGGTAGTGGGACGGTATCCGCAATGGTGCTCCTCCTCCTCCCCCTCCTCCTCCTCCTCCTCCTGTCGTCGTTGTACCCCGCGTGCCTACGCGTCTCGCGATGCCTCCTCGGTCAATCGTGCTCCCTCCCCCCCCTTCCCCTCCCATCCATGATACTCTCACGGTCGCCAAGGAAGTTCGCGGCGAACGCGGTGGGATACATGTTCCCGATATCCGAACTCGCATCGGCATACGGCGCGATAAGATCGACACTCTTCGACGACAACGACGCCGATAGGAAATTGCTGAACGACATGATGGAACATTTGTTATTCGTGACACTCCACGTACAGGTGGGGATGGGACATTTGGGTATAGGATTTTTGACGAAAGAACAGGAGAGGAAGAATATGTTGGTGAGGATGGACATAACATCGGACGATGATGATGACGATGATGATGATGATGGTTGCGATGATGATGATGATGGTGGTGGGGTGGTGGGGGTCGGGGGGTCGGAGGACGATGGGACGAAGGGGGGGGGGGCGAGCGATGGCGGAAGGGTAGACAAGACAAAGGGGAAAAGGGGGAGGAGGGCGGACGACGGTGATATTACTCGCGATCCGAGCCGTAACTTTCGGAGGTCGGCGCCGTCGTTCATACTGAAAGCGGTGCTCCCTTACATGTTCCAGATGATATTCTTCGGTGAGTTGTTGAGTTGGAGTTGGAGTTGTTGAGTTTTGTGTGTTTTTTAGTCGGGTAATCATTTTCGGAGGAGTCGGAATAAGGGGGTCGAAGTTGGGGTCGAGAAGTCGAGGAGTCGATGAAGGGGTCGGAATCGAAGGTCGAAGTCGAAGTCTGTCAACTCGAAGTCGAGGGGACGGAGGAGAGAGGAGGTGTTGGTTATTCGGCTCCTCGCCTCGTATGATGGGGGGGGGGGAAGGACAAGACATCATCGCCCCCTTCTTTCTCTCTCTCTCTCTTCTAACCCACCCCCACCCCACCCCCCCACCCTTTTGTTCGAAAACAAACAAACGAAAACAACTAAACGAAAAAAAAAACGAAACGCGCCTCCGTACGCCGATCGTGGAACTCCCCCCCCCGATCAAACTAACGGGCGAACGAACGACGAACGACGAACGACGACGTAAACAATGCGCCGAAAAAAGGCAACCTCAACAAGTACGCGTTCGTCCAAGTCCGTCATCGCATACACCGAACCGTCCGCATACGCGAGCTCTTCGAGCACGAGGGACGGCTCACGGCCGTCTCGGCGGATCCCCGTTCGAGCATGGACGCGTACGCCCGCAGCGTCGATACGATCGTATCGACCGTCTACGACGTATTCAACCGCAAGATGTTCAGTCTGCCCAAGCTGCTGATATTGCCGGGCGTGATCGGGAGGCAACCGATGCTATTGGTACGGGTGTTCCCGTTCATATTCCTCGCGGACGTTCTCAAGGGGCGCATCGCGACGACGGTCACGGACAGGATCGAGAGGTTCAAGAAGGAGGCGAAGGACCTCGAGACTAGGAGGACGAAGGTGGAGCAGTTCGATATGAAGAATGCCGAATTGGTGAGTCCCCCCCCCCCCCCCCCCCCCGTCGGGGTTGAGTACTTGCGTGCGCGTCGGGTTTCGACCGTGGTTCGTCCGTCGTATCGCTCAAATTATCTCGAATTTTCTCCGTCCCTAATTTTTCACGGCGGCGTCTTTCGGGGGGGGGTGTGTGGACGCAGCTTCGTCGATCGGGAAACGGCGCGACCGAATTCACCCAACGGAGGTGGGAACATTTGACCCTGGAAGTTCAATCGAGGAGGGCGGCGGTCGACCTCCTGGAGCGCACCCGGGGTCACTTCATGTGGTGAGGAAAATTTCGCTCATTCGCGACGGTCACGGTTCTGCCTTAACGCTAATATNAAGCCGACGAAACCGACAAGAAACGTATGGCTATCAACGCTGCCCACACCAAGCGAATCTTGTTGGGTCATGGTGTTTGGACACAAAGCAAGCGAGAACATCCTACCATGGTTGCGCGATAATTACACCAACAAGCTTCTAATTCAGGGAAGTAATGTGTTTCTCAGCCATCTGCAGAACATCAGGTGGCGTTACACAGTGAAGTTCTGGAGGCTGTGCGCCAGAGGATTGCCATGGTAAAAATCGAAAGAACGTAAAAGGTTGAGGAGTTACACAGAGAGGCTCTGCAGCGAAAGGAGGAGAGGAAGCAGGCACTACATGAGGCTCTGCAGCGAAAGGAGGAGAGAAAGCAGGCACTACATGAGGCTCGGCAGCGAAAGAAGGAGCAGGAGGAGCAAGCTATGCAGCGAAAGGAGGAGCGGTTGGAGCACGCTCGCCAGCGAATGAAGGAGCAGGAGGAGCACGCTCTGCAGCAAAAGGAGGAGCAGGAGGAGCAGGCACCAAAGACGCGAGGCAAGTACAAGACATTTGACGATCGAATGGAGGACCTGAAGCTGTTCAAGGAGAAGCATGGCCACGTCAACGTGTCTATTCCCGAGGACAACTCCCTCGCCCAATTCTGCGTCCAAGTGAGGCACGCGCAGAATAATCCCGGCAAGAGCAAGAGAAAGAAACTGACCATCGAGAACATAGCGAGGCTTAATGCTCTCGGCTTTAATTGGACGACGCACGAATACGTCACGAGGTCGTTCGACGAGAGAATCGAAGACCTCGAGAAGTACAAGCAGACGCACGGTCACCTCAGCTTGAAGAGGAGACTAGAAGACATCAGCCTCTATCAATTTTGTTTGGGCGTCAGGCACTCACTATTACATGACGAGAAGGATGGCAAGAGGAAGCTGACGGTAGAGCGCATAGCGAGGCTAGATGCTATCGGCTTCGAATGGACAACTCCACGTTGAGGCATCGGTTAATGCCGCCGCACCTGCACATGGTTCTTTCCCCGGGTAGCTTATACATAAATCCGTTTATACATAAATCCGTTCATACCCGTCGTTGTCGTTGTCATCGCAGCGGTTGTCGTCTGTCTCATCGTCGATTGTTGTCGTCGCTGATGATGTTGACGGGGGGGTTATTTGGTTGGTTGGTTGGTTGGTTGGTTGGTTGGATGCGAGCAAAGGGGGGGTTGGTTGGTTGGTTGGTTGGTTGGTTGGATGGTTGGTAGAGATATGTTAAGTATTTAGCTTTTTTGTGCACGCTATCCCGCCCATCAGCTAGCTTTTTGTGTGTGCAGATTTAGCTAGCTTTTTTGTGCACGCTAGCCTCCCGCCCATCAGCTAGCTTTTGTTGTGTGCAGATCAACGGGAGGTAAGGAGACGTACTCATCATTCGGATACATGCCTATTTAGTCCAAATTTCCTCTTTACTCTCGGCTAAACTTGCATGAATCGAACAACGATGATGAAGCGAACGGAAGTGGAAAGAGCACTCTATTTCGATTGCTGATGGCATGCGACAGCAACACCAGACCCATCGACTTGCACGAAAGCATCAAACTCGTGACGCCGATACATCAATGGGATCTTTTGGACGAATCGATCTCGTCAGAGGGATCCTGCAAAGTCCCCTCTGAAAGTTGCGTGGTAATCGATAAGGTCGAGGACGAAGAAGTGGATGGTGAATCCATCGATGATAAAATACCGTCATCCATCGCGGCGAAAAAGAAGTGCGATTGCAGGAATCCTGATGGTTTTATTGGTGATGAAGCATGATGTGGATGGACTCCAGTGCTCTGCCTGGTACCGTCGATGCGTTTGGTATTACAATACTACGGCTCAAAAACGATTACTGGCTTGATTCCCTAAGGTTCTTGACCAAAGGCAAGCATTCCTCGTCGATTGCCATGGATCTGGTAGATAAGAATCTTATACAAAAGAAGGGAAGAGGTGACATCGGTAAAGCATTAGTTTAATAAACTCGCAATCTGCTTATGCGTGTACGTCCCGCGTCATTTAGATTATAAAACTCCTAATCATGGCTGTCATGTGCGTTCGTCCCGCTTCATGACCATAGGTATCTAAACCCCCAAGCTGCCACTGTTTGTCCCGCTTCATGAATTCCTAAACACCCAAGCTGTCACGTGCGTTCGTCCCGCATCATGACCATTCCTCAACCCGCAGCACAGGGTATCCCCTTCCCTCAGCGCAGAATGCGCTTTACATTAAGTAGTACATTATGACCCCTTATCCTTTTTCCCTGTTTTTCCTTTGTACAACGGAATTGTTGGAGTTTTCTGATAGCCATTTCGAAGATTGTCACTGATGGTGTTCGTCACACCATTGGCTACATTATCAAGTCTGTCTTCTAGTCGTCGAGTTTCGTAGCTCCAACCAGTAGGGAGTTTCAACAATCCTCCAATATCAGGTTTATCTAGATCTTTGCTGGTGAGATCCGCAACTACTTGCTGCGTGTAGGACTGCATCGTAAAAATTGTCCCGTTTGGATCCACAAGATTGTGCACAACACGGTCTTTCAAATAGGTCCAAGTAGAATTGCGTGCAATAGTGATTATACTGAATGGGGGACCGCCGACAAGAGGAGCTCCAGCCGGAACGGCAACAATGCCTCTCAAACCAAGAGTCTGATTGTTTACAACGAGTGTAGGTTGCGGGACTGGTAGAGTTTGATTAATAATATCCATGGCGTAGAATCGATGGCCGTTAAGCCCTGCAGAATAGGGTGTTGAATTGTACTGGATCGTGTAAGCATCAACAAAGCTCTGAGTTGTCAGGGTATTGTACCAATCTAGAGGACAGTCATTAAATCCGAGTGAATTAAAGACATATTGAGAAGTAGAATTATCCAGATTCAAAACGTTGATCAAAAACTCGCAATAAGGCCAATCTCGTAAATTATAAAACACTTCACCGACTTGAATTGGGTTACCATCGGTGAACGAGTTGTTCAATAGGGTCGCCAATGGGAAGAGAGCGAAAGGATTCAAGAATAGACGCATGATTGAAAAAGTTAAAGGTTGGATGCTGTGTATTTGCTTCTGTTCTTGCCTCGTTTTAGTTTTGTGATATCTTTTGATTGCGTTTTTAGTAAAACAAAGAGGGTGATTTGAGAAGAGACATCATGGGCTCGGAGAAGTTTTTGGAGGAATGGGAGGCGTTGGGACAGTACGATTTCAATAACGATGAGTGAGGTGAATGTCTTCTGGTACTTCGTTGGGCGGGCTGGAGGAACATTGGTCAGTTTCTGTTGAGACTTAGGAATCGCTTCTCAATGAGGGTTAGTTCAGGCCCTTAACAACAGGTCAAAACTTTATTCCTCAAGTCCGACGCATCTTGAGAAATGAGTATGGAGGAATCAATACCTCTACCATACATACGTGAGGAAGAAAAATCGTGGTCGTGGAAAATGATTAATGAAAGTGCAACAACACTTCAATTTACTCCGACCGTATGCAGCATTTTTTATCCCTTTTTTATTTTTTTTTAGGGTTTTTGCTTGCTGTGACATGATATCTGTTGTGTCTCCTAAAAAACGGATGATGATTGGTGTCAAGCACAGCCTTGGTTCGAGGAAGTACTACGAGTCCGGTAACAGCTGGCAGTGGGAGTTCCTGGAAGTCTGCTGGAAGTGTCCTGGAAAGTTTACAGATTTTGCTTGCTTCGTAGCTAAAGCTAGTAGATCGGCTAACACAAAACACAGACTCCGCATTACATTGCTCCCCTAGCTGGATTCCCATATCCAGATAACGGCTATGTAATGGATTCCGTTACATGGGCACAGGGGTGAGACTAGATAAGCTAAGTCACCAATAATCTCACAGGCAGTAACCAGCAGGTACCTGTGGTAGTTGCATTGTGCTATCAATGCAAATTATAAACACTAAAACTTCCTTCTCCAACAATGGGAGGCCGATTGCCTCGGGTGAAGCCAATACATGGGAGCTACATGGCCTCGCCTTTGCGCCACCGCGACTACCGTCGGTACGTCTGACCGAGCAGTGGGCTATCTCCGTATTAAGAAGAGCCCTCAGCGGACTCACTGACACCACAAAGTTCTCCAGGCGGCGGACGATGAGTGCAATCCTTCGGGGCAGCCGCATCAATCTCCTCCCTTGCGGCGAGGAATCGGGGAATATCCCCAACCATCGCAGTAGGTGCGAGACGGCTAAAACGATGGACCCCCACACCTGCTCTCGCCCCGCATCAATCTCTGTAGCATATCCACCAAACCATCCGCCACCACATCGATGGCCTCTGCGACGGATTTGTCGTCCATGCCCCTGCGCTCCTCTATCGCGTGCGTTTCGTCGCTGGTATACTGCCGCGTTACGTCTTCCACCGGACAGAATCGTCTTCTTCTCGTGATGTTTGTAGTCTTATCCGCCTCTTGCGGTGCAGTCGTTCCTACCTCCGCTACGGCGGCGGCTAATATATTCGATGCGGCGCCATTTCGAGACGGACTTTCGTCGTCGGAGTCGACCAGCCCCGCCGCTACGGCAGCGCCGCCCCTCCAATCGCCGACGTAGAACGGATCGTGAAACGCGACGATGTACGTCTGATTCTTACCCCAACTCTCGTAGAGGAGGGGATTGTCCACCGCCGCCTCGCACGGGTCGAGGTGCACCCACCTACCATCGTCGTCGTCGTCGTCGCCGTCGCCGCTGCCCTCCTCCGCAGGTCGATCCCCGGCATATTCGCCGGTCCTGCCGCCCAGCCGCACCTCGACCCAGACGTGGTCGGCCCAATCCACGATCCATCGCACCCCGTCGTACCCGAGGGCGCGAAGAATGCGGTACAGGAGCATGGAATATTCCCCGCACCTACCGCGCTTGGCGTCTGCCACCAGCGCGGCCCTGTTGTACCGCGGAAAGCGCGTGTACGACAGGCACGTACGGCATCGATATAGCTCCGTGCGGGAGGCGAGGCCGTGTCGGCATTCCGTCGGGGTGGGATAGACGTAGCCGAGGAAGGAGAAGTCGTCTCCGTCTTCTTCTTCTGCGTTACTTACGCCACCACTGACATTGACATTTCCGTTGTTCTCGGAGGTAGCCTCGACTATCCCAGCCTCCTCATTATCAGACGGCACAATATCTTCCGATACCACCGATGCCGGTGCCGGTCGATCCGTGGGCGGATCGTCCTTGCACGAAGCTCCGCAAGAATCACATTGGTCGTGATAGTATGGGAAATTCGAACGGAACCAATCAAGGAATGATTGGAATGTCTGGGGGGGAATTTCGAGGAATGATATTATGTGTGATTTTCAAAAGATAAAAGTTGATACGATAAATGTCGCTCTACAGAGAGGAGACCCCACGCCTGCGGACGAGACTGGACGGAAGTAATACCCTCACCTTCAGCTGCTCATCTTCAGACTTACGCAACAGCGTTCGAGCCATCAGCAGCCGGGCATTCTCGCTCCCGTACTCCCTCTCGATGAATCGTCGCAATCCGCCGTTGGACATCGACCATTTCGGGGATGAGGCCGACGACGCCTCGCCGCGTTCTCGCCATTGCCACTGGGAATCGCCGTCGGTCGAGACAACGGTAGCGGCAGCTGCGGCGGCGGCATTCGCGCTCGACGCGGACGTCAATGACGAGGACGACGGATGAGATTGAATCGGCAGCAGCGACGGTCGGCGACTGCGATCGTCGCTGAACGCCGCATCCCGATCGTCGTCGTCGTCGTCGACGTCGTGCAGCTCGTCCTCGACGATGCACGAGAGCCTGTCGGCGTAGGATCTCAGCGCGTCCGTGAACCGCCCCAACTTGTACCGTCGCTCTTCCTCCACCGCGTCTTCTTCTCCCTCCTCCTCCTCCTCCCTCGCCCTAGAAGACGCCTCCCCACCCTCCCCGTCGTCGTCGTCATTGTCCGTCGCTACGTTGTTGTCCCTCCCGTTGTCATCGCTACGACTACGACTACGACTACGACTACGGCGGCGGCAGCCCCCCGATAGCAGGCTGGTGCTCTCGCATATCAGCCTCCCCTCTCTCCAAAATCGGCGGATCGCCTCGCGCATCTCCCGTCGCCGTCGTGTTGGAGATGCGGTCGGCCTCGCTCCCCCGCAGTTCCCGCCTCCGTCGACTTCGGATAGAGCATCCCCCTTTTCCTCCTCGTCCTCCTCGTTCTCGTTCTCCTCCACCTCCTCCCAATCCACCTCCTCCGTCTCGACGTGACGCAGTATGCCGTCGAGGACTTGCGCGCGTTCCTCCCTCGTCGAGTCCGTCTTCCTCATCGTCGTCGACGACGACGACGAGACCTCCATCGTCGACATCCTCGCCACTGTCGCGACGACCTCGCCGTCCGGCGTCATGTGCGTCAGGTAGTAATGCACCCACGACGCGAATTGCGAACGGGGCACGCCGACCCCCACGAGCGTCGGCCCGTCGTCCGAGTCGTTCGCCTCGCCGCGACCGCCGTCGCGGTCCGCCGAGGAGGTCGCGAGGAGGGAATATCGATCGCGCGATTCCGCGGCGACGGCTTTCGCGACCAAGGGTCCGGCGTCGTCGTCGTCGCCCCGGCCTACTCGGGCGGCGCGATTCCGACGGTACACGTGCACCGACACCGTCCTCTTGGCAACGTTTTCGGCGGCCACCACCTCCTTCTCCTCGGACGATGTCCGTCCGTCCATCTCCCCGTCGCCGTCGTCGTTCGCTACCGTCTCGGGAATCGGAACTGACGCCGTTGACATCGTGGTTGTTGCTGTCGACGACAGTATCGATTGCACATTGCCCCCGTCTTTGGTGACGACGCAGTCGCCGTCGTCCTTGCCTCCTCCAACCTCTCCTCCTCCTCCTCCTCCTCCTCCTCCTCCACCACCTTCCCGCTCGAATATAGACGACATTGTCACAGTCGTCGCATCATCGAGCGCGACGGCGGCGGCGGCGGAGGAGGAGGAGGAGATGTCCGAGAAGCAGCAGAAGTCGTGACGGTCGTCGTACCCCCCCCGCGGCGTCAGCGGCGGCGACGGGAAGTGTCGTCGTCGATTTCGAAAATATGCCGGTGATGACGACGACATCGTCACCGATGGCAATGGCGACAAACCGATCATCGTCGGCGACTTCGTCGTCGTCGTCGTCCTCGTCCTCATCCTCGTCATCGTCCTCGTCGTCCTCGTCGTCCTCGTCGTCGACCGCGACGGTGGAAAAAGTCGTGCCGATGCCGAAGCCGCGGACGCGGCCGTCGCCGCAGGACGGCGTTCGGCGCTTGAGAAGCAGCAGCGCGCGGCGCGTACGCCGACGCCGACGCTGCGCTGGGGATGCGGAGGTCCGTCGATGATGGGGCGGTTGTTGTTGTGCGACGTCGTCGAAAACGGCGACGGGGAGGAGGAGGAGGAGGAGGAGGCCACGACGAGGGGGATCGCCATCGCTACAGCGATCATCATCATCGCGCGCAGACAATGGCGATTGCGGTGGCGGCGGGCGGCGTTACCGACGGCGGCGCCGCACTGCCTTTCTTTTATTCGGACGTTCGACGGTCGGTCGGTGGTGAGGGATGGAAGCGATGGGACCGCCGATGATGCGATGGCCGCGATGATTGATGCTGGATACTTATTGGGGGGTGAAAAGGGGGTCAACATTGAGGCGCCCCCCTAAATGTGAGAATTTGAGTGCGGTAATTATGGGAGGGAATCATCCGAAACGAGGCAGGTTGCAATGCATCCGATCCCTCTCGAACTGGATTCTGTATTAGGGTGTAGCCACATTCCATATCTTGCTAGACTCTCCAACTCCACAAATGTGTTGTCATAAATTGAAATTGATTGTCTCTCCACTTAAAAAAAGAATCTCGACATCATAAGCCACCACTCCAGGCTCTTGCTCTTATTCGCCATCCTTGGTGTAGAGAAGTTGGCTTTTGCTGCGAGTTCTGGAGGGTAAACAAAAGAAATGAAAAATTCTGACTCCTATTTTCTTCTCGAACCCACCTGTGGCGACCGCGACATGAGCCAAGGTGGCGGGCACCATCATCACCATGATGAGCGATATGATCCACCTAGCCAAAGAGAAGCCTCGTACGGTGGTCCACCCAGGCAACGTCACAAGGCCCCAGCGCCTCCGCTCCATCGCTCTAGTATTGCGGGTGTACCAACAACCGGTCGATCCCCACCACAACACATCAATCACACCTATTGCGACTACTCCAACTTTCCCCTGGAGGAACTTCCAGTGGCATTACAGTCACCAACGAACTTTCCGAGTAAATTGCACAAGATACTATCTGATCCCGATACTCAGCACGTGAGTCAAAGTCGCAGGACAAGATGAAATATCAGGCTGTTGCCCCTTGCTGACTGATGCCGATCAACTCATGTGTTTGATATCCTCCTTGCTCACGCCTCCATGCCACAGGTCATCTCCTGGATGGTGAGTCNCGATAAGGTCGAGGACGAAGAAGTGGATGGTGAATCCATCGATGATAAAATACCGGTGACATCCATCACCTTGCCTTCGTCGGACATTGTCGAAATATCGCAGAATTTTTACTGGCCGCTATACGCGCGTCCTGTTGATTGGATATGCCAAGAATATGTGACTCCCGATTCGAACGAAACCGAGAGGGAGGCATGTACCCTAAGAGTCGTCGAGGAGTTGCAATCGCTTTCCTTCTCTCGGTCTCAGGAAGATGAAACGATGCATCTGTCCCGCGAAAATAATGACGCATCTGAGGCAAGGAATGTTGCAAGGAGCAATGATGCATCAGCCCAAGCGATCGAACTCCACGAAGAGAAAGAAGATTGGTTCAGTCAGCTTAGTGGTGGACAAAAGGGCAAAGTCGAACTTGTGCGTAAAGTGTTCCTGCGGAATCAATGTCCAAGTGTACTGCTGGGTGAGAACAGTTATTTGGAACTCAATTCGACCGAGTAGCTTACGTCGCACATCCCTCACCCAATTTCTTTCATCGTTCTTTTTAGTTGACGAGACCATGGCGCCGCTTGACCCAGCGTCAAAGGGCCAGGTCATGCACAAATTGAAATCTTTCTGTAAAGACAGCGTTGTGTTGGTCATTTACCATACGGATGCAGGACGTGGTCCTTCTCCGTCTGATCCTACCTCCGATGAGGATGCATGTGTCCCTGGCAACTCATTTTTCGATTATAACTTGCACGTCGTCGATAAGCATCTCGTGACCCGCCCCGTGTGCTAACGCCGATGAACGGAGGAGATGGTTTCGAAAAGTAACATGGCTGGTATTCCTGCCGATTTATACGGCCACTACATTAGGATCCACTCAATCCTAAAGCCGGCGCCGACGCCGCGACCAGCGACAATTCAGCCTATGGGGAGGAGGGG
>JALLOS010000565.1:0-11582 GCA_036939435.1 Stephanodiscus minutulus
TTTTTCGGAATCCATTAACCCTCCGATTAGCCCTAACTTTCTGTGGTTCAAGATGAAACCATGCCGTGCCCATGACGGGCGAGAAGAGCGCCGAGGCAATGACGAGGAGAGAGAGAGAGTCGATTGATCCACGAACCCCCCCCTCCTCCTCTTTCCTCGTTGAAAGCAACCCCCCCGAAAGACCGCCCGCATATTATTATTATACAACCCCAACAATAAGTAGGTACTGAATATTATAACAAACAACCATGTCGGCAGTTCAAGCGCAGATCGACGAGATCGAGAAGGAGATGGCCCGCACGCAGAAGAAAAGGCCACGAACTACCATCTCGGCACCCTCAAGGCGAAGCTAGCGAAACTCCGATCGGAACTCATCAACGGGCCGGGGGGTAAGAGCGCCGGGAGCAAGGATGCCGGGCGGGGATTCGAGGTAACGAGGTCGGGCGACACGAGGGTGGGACTCGTGGGATTCCCGAGCGTGGGGAAGAGCACGCTACTTACGACGCTCACGGGGACAAGGAGCGAGGCGGCGGCGTACGAATTCACGACGCTCACGTGCATTCCCGGGACTATGAAATGTGAGGAGAGGAGGTCGACCCGTTACCTATCTACTGTGTATTTATATATATATATATTCGTTTTTTCCGCCGGTTCGCTCGATTGTTTGGGCATCGCGGACCTGATCTAACACCTCCCACTTTGCGTCGAAAAATTACAATAATGCTCCCGACCTGACTCTTTCAATATATTATATATGCGAATCGGATAATGTCGTATACGTCAGACAAGGGAGCTCGGATACAAGTCCTCGATCTGCCGGGCATTATAGAGGGCGCAGCCGAGGGGAAGGGACGCGGACGACAGGTCATCTCGACGGCGCGCACTTGCAACCTCATCCTCGTCGTCCTCGACGCCGCCAAGCCCCTCACGCACAAGAAGATCATCGAGAACGAGCTATTCTCGTTCGGGATACGGATTAACCAATCTCCCCCGAACGTCAAGTTTACGAGGAACGAGGGGGGGGGCATAGACTACCAGGAGATGATCCCCCAGACGAAGGGTATGAGCGCAGAGATTTGCCGTGTGGTCCTGAAAGAATTCAAGGTCAGCTGCGCGCAGGTAATACTACGAGAGGACGTTACCGTCGACCAGTTCATAGACGTCATCGAGGGGAATAGGGCATACATCCCCGTCCTGTACGTGTTCAACAAGATCGACTCGCTAACCATAGAGGAGCTCGACATCCTCGATCAGATGCCGAACTACGTACCCATATCCTCGCAGCACGAGTGGAACCTCGAGGAGCTGATGGAGGAGATATGGGGCCGCTGCAACATGCTTCGGATATACACCAAGCCGAAGGGGCAGATACCCGACTACGACGAGCCTGTCATACTTCACTCCTCGGGCAATCCCACCGTCGAGGAGTTCTGCAACAGGATACACAGGAGTCTCATGGATCAATTCAGTCACGCCTGGGTGTGGGGACGTAGCGCGAAGCACCAACCCCAGAGGTGCGGGAAGGAGCATCAGCTTATGGACGAGGACGTGGTTCAGATCGTGAAGAAGGTCGGTTGACGCATATTTGGAGTGTTTGGGGTGATTGTCGACATGCATGGCACATTTTCAATACTTTCATCGAGGTATTGCCAAGAAATGGATTGTTTTTCGATTGGGTTTTCTGCAAGGGTAGCGCTTACTTGTACGTTGACCCTTACATGATATTGCTGAACTGAGGAGCGTATCTTGACTTGTCTTCGTGTAGGGGGAGACATTTTTTTTTGGTTGCGTCCTACAGATCATTGATGGAATTTTGTGATGCAAACACAAAACTGGGTCTATGCAGAGGTGGAAGCTGAGAGGATTTAGTTCAGATTAGAGGTGGGCTACTCCACAAGGTGATATTAAATCCAATCGGAGGTATTTCAAAAAACTAATAATTCGTTAACAAGGCATGCAATTTATTGAGCACTTTGCGTTACTCACAACCAAAATACCTCCATACTTCATAGCAAACATTTTTCATCCCAAAGTATTTAGGACATTTCCAACAGGAAAGAAAATGATCTCATTTTTCACCGCACCGGTTGTCAACTGAAAAAATGAACAGTACCACACCTGATGATAACCGTGATAACACAGCGGCTCTTCTCACGGCGATGTACTGCCACAGCAACGATTTTTCCGGTTTCAATCTGTTAATAAAGCATCAATGTAAGCGCAAATAAAATTATCAATGCCTCATGAACTTAGAATGCCCGCAACCGTGTACAATAGGCAGGCAATTCGCAAAGATATTTCTTCTCTGACTGCTCCAAAGATTTCGTCACTACTCTCTTCTGCAACTAACACCTCTCGTGCAAACGAGCACGGGCTCAATACGGAGGCACTGAACCTTGTCCACGAAGAAATAGATACAAGACACTCAATTCAATTGAATTGTTGGTAAAATAATGAGAAAGAAATTATGATATATGTACCGTTCCTATCGACTGCACTACTACCAACGACAAAAATTAATGCCAACTTTTCCCCACCGAGACATTTCCACAATCATAGCAGATGCACCATAAAAAGAGCGGAAGAACACCACCTCAATCCACACTGAACAGTTGGTAGAGTCCCCTCCCAGTGAAACAACCACCGAGTTGTTGTTACATGTCCATGGGGTCCAAACAAGTCTGGCCGTCATCCCCCGACACCTCCACCGCTCCGATGCCACATCATCCACGCCCCGCCGCCCTCCATCCTCCCCTTCCCCGAAATTAGCAATTCCCGGCCTTGAGCTGCGTCACGGTCCTGTTCAACCGATGCTGCATCATGTTGCACATGTCCACATTCGCCTTCCCCACCTTGGCGAAGGGCATCGCCAGCACCGTCTTGACGTCCTGCAGCGCGAAGCGGTACCGCTCGACACCCTCGAAGGCCTGCGCCCTGCGCACCAGGGCCTTGACGTTTTCGGGGTCGACCTCGAGGACGGCCGTGCAGTCCTCGATGACGCCGTCGAAGTTGGATATCTGCTTGTAGCACGCCGCCCGGTTGGAGTGGGCCTTCATGGCCAGATCGGAGTGTTCCTTGCCGGTGCGTTTCAGCCCCTCGATGCATTTGGTGTAGTGTTCGACGGCGACTGCATGATGCGATATCATTGTATCATTACGACGTCGTTGGGGGGTGGGGAGGGAATTCGGGCCGCAAATGGAAAGGAAGAGGAGAGAGGGGGAACGAGTGAGAATCAGGGGTTAATGACAACAGGGCCAAAGTAACGACATGACAAACAGCTTCCCCCCCCCCCCGCACGATGCCTTCCAAAGAGACTTAGTTGCGCTGACAGGCATTTTTTAGGGAGCGTTGCCATTCTCCCCCCTCGACCGCAATATCAGCATTTTTTTCTGCCAATCTAACATACAAGAACAACCCACTTCATACTCACCCTCGAACTGGGCATTCTTAAACGCATCGTCCCCCCTTTCCTTGTGGACCTCGTCGGAACTCAAGTTATTCCTCCTCTGCGCCTCCATCCTGTCGAACTTGGGCTTGACCTTGGCCATCATCCTCTCGATGTCGGGATTGCCGGCATCCTGCCGCGACGCCAAATCGAGCGTCTTGTACGCTTCTGCGATTTGACCGTTGGCCATCTGCTCCTCGCACTTGCGTATGAGCGCCGCGACGTTCTCCCCCCGTTGCAGTTCGGTGAGGTCCTTCTTCATCTTCTTCAGGTCGGCGTTCGCGGAGTCGACGGCGAGGCCCGACTCGAGCGCCTTGATGCAGCCGTCGAGGTCGTTCTTGGCCTTGAGGGCCGTGGCGAGGCGGAAGTAACCCTTGACGAATGCCTTGTCGGCCTTGATGCAGGACCGGGACGCATCCTCCATCTCGTCGTACGCAGAGAGCTTCTCGAAGCATGCGGCCATGTTGGACCAGTACGCCGGGTCGTTGGGGTTGATCGACGTGGCCTCCTTGTACTTGGCTATGGCGGACTTGTAGTCGCCGTTCTTGAAGAACTTGTTGCCCTCGGCTTTGAAGGCTTCGGCGCGGGGATGGCCTGGCATGGTTTAAGGTGGGGTGGAAGAGGAGCGAGGGGCGACTGAATGGCGAATCGATAGAGTTCGACGATGCTCGATGAACTGCTTCCGGACCTGCTTGGGTTGGTGTTTGCTTGCTCTAATTAATCGGGTGTGGGTGGCGTGGCAGGGGGGGGAAATGATGCGACGACAGACGGTCGCTCCGTCATTGGCGCAAGAACCGCCTGCCCTACATAACTGCGCAAGAACCATTTTCGAAAGTAGCGTTATGGGAATTAAAGTTTTGACCAGCTTTTTGGGTTGCTGAAATGTTTCAAATTTTTTTAGCTAGGGACTGTCTAGCTAAACAATAGTCCGACTCCCACCACCAATGAAACATCGGGGATTATTGGGGATAGTGAGTCGTTTGCCGGATCATACCGGCAGGATTTCATTTCCCATATAGTCTTTCGAAGCGGGGCCTACAGTGGGGTTTCACCCAAAGGAGTCGGGGGAAGACACACTAGCATTGTCCGCACACCAACAAACATTCAAAAATCGCGTGGGCCGGTGGGAATCGCATCGAGACGCCGTAGTTACAAATGTTTCATTTTCACTTCATATAAAAATGAGGCTGGTGCTTGCCACAGAGGGTGAATTGCGCCAAACCGTGACTAACACCGCGAGCTGACAGTGTGTTGAGGCTAATGATGCGGGGGCAGTGGCGTCCAACGATGGGAAGCGGACAAACGATGGGGTATTTTGATAGGTGTCCAATATTCCTACCCTACTGCTCGGCCATTTGGGTCCTGAAAATGCGTAGAAACTGGTACAAGTCTCTACGTACAACCCAAAAGGCAGACTAAACTCGTACACATCATTCAAGTTGGACACAAAGGACTAGCTTTGTTACGCAAATGTGTACTGGTACAACAAAAAGGAGATCAACACTAGTCCACGACGATAGTAAAAGAGAATCGGCAGAATTCTAAATAAATATGCTTAATCTGGGGTCTTTCACCAAGCTACGTCATTAACGCAGCAATATGCACCTAGTTGCTTGTCGTTCGTTTGTTGTTCTCACTCTCTCTCCTCTTATTTAGTTCCCTTCTTTTTCCGCGTGCCCTTCTTGCCCCCCGCGCTTTCCCATTCTTCTTGCTTTCCGTTATCCCCCCACTTTCTCCTGACGAATTCCGTGGCAAAGTTATTAACCTGGGGAGTCGAGCCGAGATATGCAGTGAGATACTGTCTAATCTCGTCCCTGTCCGTGAGGGTCATGCAGAACTGGATCAGAGTCAGGTCGTCGGTTCCGTTTAACTTTTCCATCTGCTCCTTGCACCAGACTTCAAGGCTTGGCGTCATGCGTCCGTTCGCGCCAAAGTTGTTGTCGACCGCAGCCACCTTTTTGGAGCTAGGTTTCTTGGCAGTAGGTGCAGTCAGATGCGGGGTTAATGTCGTTGCCGCGGGTTTGGTCCACGCCGCCTTTGCAGGTGCACCTAGTCCCGCAACTACGACGATGGGGGTGGGGGTTACTACTACGGCGGCCGGAGTCAAGACAGCCGCACCTTTCCACGCGGTACTTCCCCCGGATGCAGCAATATTCGCCCAACCGCCACCCGATTGCTGACTGCCACCGCTGCTGTTGTATCCCTGCTCCTTAGCGCGTCGTGCCGCCTCTCGTGCCTCCTCCTGCTGGATTTCCGACATCGTTTGTTTGCGCCCGATATTGGGTCCGGCGGAAGGGACTCCGCCCCAAGCAGGGGCTACGGGATGTTCGCTGGTCACTTCCGGCTGCTCCTGCTTCTGCTGGGATTTTTTGATCTGTTTTTTTGCCGCCGCAACTGCTGCTGCTGGAACTGGCTCTGGCAGCGGAGGTCCAGCGATCATACCACCAATGCCGGACGATCCAGCCCCGAGGCCGAGCATCATTTTCAATTGTGACGACTGATCGCTCCTATTAGTTGCTTCAGCCTCCGCGCGAGACTTTGCTTCGGCCTCAGCTTCTGCCTTCGCCTCAGCTTCTGCCTTCGCCTCAGCTTCTGCCTTGGCGGCTCTCGCCGCTTCCTCGGCCACCGCTACGGCCTCGGCACGAGCCTTGACATCTGTCTCTGCACGTGCTCTCGCCATCTCGGCTTCGGCAAGCGCCTTGGTCTCTGCTGCCATTGCATCCTCCCCAACATTGGGTTTGGTCGGATAAAACGCATAGTTGACATCGGAAAAGTAAGAATTCAAAGTGCGGAACGGTCCGGTGCGACTCTGACTAATCGGCAAATCACCCTTGAAGTAACCCGCCTCGAGCCATTGACGCATCTCATCCCCACCGAAGGGACCCTGGATGTTGCCCTGCGGATCTGCGTAAAACCAGGGAGCGTCCGTCACCACCAACTGCTTCATCTGTTCCTCCGCACGCGCCAAGGCATCCGCACGCGCCAAGGCATCCGCACGCGCCAAGGCATCCGTACGCGCCAAGGCATCCGCTTGTTGCTGGCGAGCCTGTTCCTCCTGGAGCCGGCGCCTCCTCTGAAGCTCCTGCTCCTGTGCCGCTTGCAGCTGCTGCGCCGCCACCAATTGGGCTTGCACCTGCGCCTGGTGAAGCTGCCATTGGGCATTCGTCAGGCGCAATGCCGCCATTTCAGCGCCCATAGTGGGATCCCGCCCAAGTTGAATTCGCAGGGGATGCCGCGCAATTAATGACCTTAGGGCTTCCACCGTCGATAGTATCGCAATGACGCGCGAATCATTGGCGTGCATAGTGGAGAGGATAGAGGTGAGATCGGATCGTCCCCACGAATTTTCGAGGATGCTGGATACACGTTCAATGAGCACAAGTTCCACCTGATTCTGCTGCTGCTTGATACGTTCCAGCTGCTCCTGTTGAGCGACTCGCATCTCGGCCTCTTGTTTTGCCTGGACGGCCTCCCAGTGTTTCTTTTCCTCTTTTTCTAGTTGCTGCTGTTTCTGCAAATGCTGACGCTGGCGCAAAAGCTCTTCTTCTTGTAGCTTCTTCTGAGCGGCGACGGCTGCAGCTGCCTCGGCTTCTTTTGCTTGTCTACCAAAGGAATCAAGTTCCCCCCATGGATTGGTGGACACAGAGGATGCCGGTGCACCCCAGGGATTACTTGGAACGGATGCGGCATTGTCGACGACTGGTATTGATCCTTCATCGGGTCCTGGCTTCACTGACTTGGCCTCAACCGCATCCGTAGCAGCAGAGGCCGATGGTTCTGCCCCGCCTGCCCCCCCGGCGGCCTCGCCTGTACCCGACACGCCGATCATCTTCATCAACCGCGAGCTTGCATTGTTCTCTCCATTGCCGCTCTTGATGGGCATATCCTCCAACTCCTCCTTCTCTTCCTCTGCCTCAAGGTCCGCACCGCCTTCGACTCCGACGACGGGCTCGTCGCCAAAGTCCTCAAAGACGTTGACGTGATCACCACTCCCGCTCTTGATGGTGGTGCCCGTGCTCGCCAGAGGTCGGGTCGGGTCGACGATGTGAGATATCGCGTCCTCGCCCTCTCCCTCCCCAACGTCGCTCGCGCCACCCGCCGAGGAGGGAGCAAGGTCGACGGAATTGCCGCCGGCGTCCGTCCGATCGGCGTGCAACTCGCTCTCGAACGCGGCGGCGGCCTTGGATATGTCCGACAGCTCGAACGCAGCCATGCCGGAGGCGCGACCGACCCCCGGGAGGTCGTCCTCGAGCGATCCGCCGAACGCGGAGAAGTCGGTCGCGGCGCCGTGCGACGAGGGTGCGGCGGGATCGTCCCAGAGGTCGTTCGGGTCGTCAGCGTCGTAGTCGGCAGCGTTGCCACGGTCGAAGGATCCGCGACCGACGTCGGAACGGCCTCGGCTGTTCGTGCGTATTTCGCCGTCGGGGAGGGCGACCCCGCGCTGCCATCGGCCGCTGTCGAACCCGCCCCCCCCGCCTCCGCCGCCACCGATGCCACGGTGCTGGATCCTGCCACCGCCGCGATGATGGACGCCCCCTCCGCCCTCGTCACCGGAATCAAGATCGCGCAGTATACTCCCTCTCCCTCCTATCCCCCCGACCGATCCCTTAGGCTCGAAGTGGTCGGAGGCGGGGATGTGACGCTCTCCCAGTCCTCGCTCTCCTCCTCCTCCTCCACCCAAACGATCCCCTCCTCGTTCGCGGGCAGTGGCGGCGGCCCATATTTCGTCGGCGTCGAACGTATCCCAGCAAACTTGATTGGATGACCAATATTAACCGTGGACGGGTTGGGTTGGGTTGGGTTGGGTTGGGTTGGGTTGGGTTGGGTTGGGTTGGGTTGGGAGGGCGGGGGGAGTAGGGGGGGGACAAAGCATGTATGAGAAAACAGGTCATTTCGTTATTTTCATTTCTCGGAGACAGAGTGCGCAAACGAACGAAGATGACGAAATCAAGGTCATTCCCAGCCGAAGGCAAGGGGAGGGGAGGACCCCACGAGATGACGCGTTCTTGGTTTCGAATCGGGAAAAACATGCGAGCAAAGGCGATGGAGATTTCGTCCCTCGTCCGATGTGCAAGAGCGAAGGGCAGGGCGCGCGTCGCCGCCTCCCCCCCTCCCCTCCCCTCCCCTCCCCTCCCCTCGACGACAGCATCCGACAGACGACGACCAAGAAAAACGATAAACGAAAAACGAAAAACAAAAAAAGAAAAAACGACAAATGACAAAAAAAGAACATCATGTCCCCTCCCCTCGCTGCTCACTCACCGGGATCCTGCGACGTCTTCGAAACGACGACGTCGTCCTCCAGGTCCAGGAGGCAGCCCGGCGGGCCATCGTCGTCGTCCCCCCCCCTCCCCCGGAGCGACAGGAGCTTCTCGCGGGCGTAGCGGATCACCGGCGGGCCCGCGGGCGGCGCGTCCGCGCGGCGGTCGTCTCCGCCGTCGTCCGCGGGCTCCTCCGCGGCGCCACCGCGGGCGGCGGGGCGGTGGTGGTCGCCCCGCGGGGGCCCGCCGCGCTCCGCCGCCGCCGCCGCCCCCCGGTGGTCCCGCCCCCGCTGCTGCTCGGCCCCGCGGTCCCCCCGCGGCGGCTGCGGCGGCCCCTCGACGGAGCCGGAGCGGACGCGCGCCCCGGGGGGCGGCGCGCCGCCGGGCGGGCCCGCGCGCCGGTGGCGATCGTCCCCCGCCCCGCCGCCGCCCCCGCCGCGGTGGTGGTGGCGATCGTCCCCCCCCGCGGGCGGCGGGGGCGGCGCCGCCCCCGCCGAGGAGGACGACGAGAGGAGGTCCGCGAGGGTCCTGCCCCTCGGGCCCGGGGGGCGGTAGGGCGCGGGGGCGGCGGGCGCCGTCGCGCCGCCCGAGCCGCGCGACGGGGAGGCCGGCCGTTGGTGATGGTGGTGTCTGTCCGACCCCGCGCCCCCGGAACGGAGGGAGTCGAACCTCCCCGCCACCGGGACCACCGGAGCGCTGCCCCCCCCGCGGTCGTCGTCGGCGTCGGTGTCGAGGACGCCGAAGGGGTTGCGGTTCTTGTCGACGACTCCCCCGCCTCCCCCCCCGCTCCCGCCGCTGGCGTGGCTGCCGCTCCGATCCCTGCCTACGACGCCTCCACCGCCGTTGCTGTTCCCGTGGTCGGGCACGGCGGGGGGAGGCTGGAATCCCCTCGGCCGCGGGGGTCCTCCGCCGGGACCGCCGGCCCCCCCCCCCGGACCTCCGCCGGCGGATCCGCCGCCGGACCCGCCTGCGTTGCGCCACGCGGGGCCGAGGCGCGGCATGGACGAAGACGACGATGAGGACGACATGGTGTTTTCCCTTTCCTTTCCGATCAATCCGATCTCTCTGCTGCTGCTGCTGCTGCTGCCGCTGCTGCTTTGCTATGCCCACTCTGCTCTCCACGAAGAGGACTCTTTGTTTTCACCACTCGGAACTAAAGGGGATTGAAATTTTTGTACTATTCCCACGTGAAATAGATGCATTGGTTTCTAACCTCCACACGAGGAGATGTCAGTCTGTCATTCCCCGCCCAGTGGAACCCCTCTGCCTCTGACGACAAAAACATGGAAGGCACCTTGAGAGACTTTGCCGGGTTACCAATAATACTAATATGATGTGACCTTCGCCTCTTTGGAACCCATCAGTTCGGTGTAGGTGTAGATGTCCCGACTTTATTTGATGATCCTCCGGCAGGGAAGGCCAGGGCAAGGACAATCCTCAACACTTTGTCCGGTTGGCAATAATATGTGTTGCCTTTTTGGAACTCATCAGTTTGGTGTAGGTGTCCCGACTTTGTTCGATGATCCTCCTGCAATCAACACTCATTGAAGTAAGAGATTGTATTTTCTTGGTCATGGGGTGTTGAAACCATGAGCCACTTTCATCTACAAGGGCTAAGGGTTGTGGAATATATCATAACATCCAATTTTTATGAGGCCTCCCTGAGTCCCAAAAGCCGCTTGCTTTGAATACTGGTTGGCTTTGAAATTAAGAAATGAGAAGACTGTTCTTGTTCTGGGCATGTATTTTATTGATTCATTCTTATGATTATGATGAGATTCAATGTTTACTGGCCAAAATTGGTGAGCAATAACTAAAACTCTGTCATCACTTACTCCAGTGACTGGCATTTAGCGAGTTGCGCCATTTAGCAAGAATATCTATCCTGCCATATCAATATTGAGTATATCTATCCTGCCATATTATCATGGCCTCTATGACAATGACTGTGATTCGTTGACGCTGTCGTGTAACAGTAACAGCTTAGTATTTAGTATCTAAGGGTGTGGTGCAAGCCTGGGTGGCTCACTCTAAGTAACGCCTCTCTAACCCTATCTTAGGGTTATCACGTGGTACTTGTCTACATAAGAAAAGTGACGACAACCAGACGAGACCGCACAAAAAGCACAAACAACAAGACAAACATCATCACAATAGTGGTGGAGCCGCTTGCCCCTCCAGCGGCGTGGATTTGATGAATCCATGAGTAAAGGTCGAGCTACCGACCCCCGTGCTGATCAAGAATCCCGCCTATTGCCGGAGCATTCCGGTCGGCAAAAACTTCTCCCACCACCCAAACCCCAAACAGCGGATAGTAACAAGATATTGGCAAGGGCGGAGTTGCCGGGGGCCCAATCGGCGTCCCTGCGGCCTATCAGGGCCTCGCCGCCATGGTCGTCACCCAACAACACGAAAATCCTGATCCTGTTACAGAGGAGTCAGTACTTCTCCACAAAAAACGAACGTCAAACAATGCACCACCATCATGAGCTCCTCCTCTGCTTGCCCTTGCTCCTTTTCCTATCAGGAAGATTGCCCGTGCGCGGCACGCCGATGGAACAAAGAAGTGCAGGTCCATGAGAGTCGCTACTTTGTGATGGCATCGGCGCCAAGAACGCCAACAATAGTTTCAGTTTGAGAGAAGAAAGGCAATTTTCAGGATCCCCCAGACAATCCCGTGTCTTAGGAGGCACGAAGACAGGGGAGGGGGGTGGGCATCAAATGGTGCAGAGTACATTTGATGTGGTGGTTGGGTGGGAAACGCAGACCGCTGTCGACGCCCGTAGTGATGTCGTTGATACTTCAAAGGTAGCGCAAGGACAACATGAGCACGGGACGATGGGCGGAACATGACGCCTGGACGTACAGAGGGGGAA
>JALLOS010000566.1:0-11829 GCA_036939435.1 Stephanodiscus minutulus
AACAAACAAACAAACAAACAAACAAACAAACAAACAAACAAACAAACAAACAAACCAGCCCATCAAGGCTGAGAAAAGTGATCGGTGCCATAGTTGCGGGCAGGTGTTAGGGGTGGAGATGAAGGTGACGGGAGGAGTTTGTAATCCGTGCTACCAAAAGCCAGAGGCAACAGCGGCGCGCAAAAAAGCAATTGCGGAAAAGAAAGCGGCTCGAGGAGCATGCTCCACACCGGGCTGTACTGGTGTCAACCGTAGGGGTCGCTACAAGTGCCAGAAATGCTTGAACGACAACTAAGGTAGTCTCTAACCCCTATTCATATTGCATTATATCCATTCTAGAAGTATTTGTCATATCGTATTAAGTATACGCCTCATCCCCACGCTGGAAAAGGATGGTGCATTTATCCCTACTATGATTTTACTCATGGTATTTGTGACTCCTTGGAACGCATCGATTACTCCATCTGCACCTTGGAGTTCGAGACTAGGAGAGAGCCATTGGATCCTCTGGAACTTGGAAATGTTTCGTCCCAAGGTATATGAAATTTCAAGACTTAACTTTGAGTACACGGTGTTGAGCAAACGACGACCCTTCAATTATGATAGTAGCATTAGTTTTTTTTCCTTGTTGCTTGATTCGGCTTTGCAGTGATGAAATTTGAAAAAAAGGGCAGCTTCATTCACTACTGATGTCATCAAACACGTTGCAAATACATTGCGCTTATGATGCACGGGTTTTAGCTTTTGTTTCCCCCCACCAATCATAAGCTGGTATGCTTTTTCAGGCAACATGGCATCTTCGCCCGGTTCAACGAGGAGAGGCTTTTGGCACGTGAAAATATCATGGTCCATCAAGTACTTCGAGAAAAATACTTCCCCCACACCATAGTCCTGGCAGTAATGAAACACCATCGGGAGATGGTTCTGCATACGATTCGGTTCAATCCCGGCTAGACATACCTCGTCGTCAGGTATTGCATCTATCAAATTCCACCCTTCTCCATAACTGTCGATTGATGATACCATCATTGAGTTAACCACTTCATGAGGAAGACTCATATCTGCAGCGGCCAAACAGTACGCATACATTTCTGCCATAAGCTGGGGCTTTATGTTGTGCACTTTTGGAACCAGCTCAGCCCATCTCCTCACAATTGTGTGCATATCAATAGCAGTAGCTATGTAAGGCGGGCCCACTTGATACTGTAAAATTGCCATCTTTTCGCCAACATTTCTGGCTGGACTGTCAGGGCCGGCAATATCTACGAACTGCCTCCAATTATCGCCAAGACCTTGAAATTTTGCAGGATGATTCGTCGATTAGCATCCTTTTGATGGACAACATGGAAGTTTCGTGCAAATTTACATACCATATGTCTGCCCAAAAGGTACCCCGGGTTCAACTTTCTTCTTTCTCTCAATTTTCTGCTGGAAAGGCTGCCAGAATTCAACGCTGCTGTCACTAAAATCAGTTGTCAAAGGCTTCAACAATATCATATCTGGATCGATGATTATTACTGCTGCTTTGTCCTCGACTGCAGTCATTTTGCCAGCTTTTTCATCCCAGCTAAAGTCACTGCTATTCTCCAGATAATATTTGACACCAAATGGCTTGTTGAAATACTTATAGTCCTCACCAGTGTTCCCCCCCTCACTGTCTTTGATATCAGAGAATTTTGGCGTGAAGAGTATGCGGAATCTGTTCGACATCACTGCAATATGCTACAAGAATACGCAATCATAAGAATTGCAAAGCCAGGCTGAGTTTGCTCCGGGATCAGTGAAAACATGCCACACAATCGCATTTAGAGTTTACCTCTTGATGCCACTCTCTAGTTTCTTGCTGCTGCTTATCTGTACAACCGGATGCTATTCGCGTTATGAAACCCAGCTGTCTTACTCGCATTGCAGAGAAGAAGAGTAAATATGATTGCCAGTGCTGGTGCTGTTCACAGTCGGTAGAAAACACTATATATAACGTCGTTCCGTCACTAGCAACCTCCATCTCGCCGTCTTCATTTGGAAGAAAACCCAGAGTACTGATAATTGTTTCTTCCAATGATCTTATCCCGTGGACTGACACATTTGCTACAGTCATTGGTTTTTGCCCTTTCGAATATGCAACCTTAGATCCGTTCGAGCCACCACGTTTGCCTCCCTTGCTTCCTCCAAATAGAATCTGTGTAATGCACAAGAGATTAAAAGTGGTGAGGTCACAATTAGCGAGGGATAGAAACAAACTAAAAAAAGTCGATGTCAGAGAAGCGCGATGCTTTCGTCGTACAGTGCTGTTCTTGACGTTGTTCGCCCCGTCTGTCGCGATCAATTTTGTGGTGTCTTTTGTATCAGCAGTTATCTCGCCACCACTGGCTGCCGCCTTGCCATCTCCAATATTTTCTTCTTTCACATGATCTCCGAATACTTTTTCATCGCCGTCAATAGCAATCCAGCCAATAGCGTACTCTCTATTGAATTCATTAGAAGGCGCAAAGAAATCGCCATTTTGCATCTCATATTTTTTGGGATTCCAACTGTAGAAAGTCGAGTATTTTGACATGCCGTAGTACCCTCGAAGTCTTGTTATATATCCACTAAAAGTACTATAAAAAGTGCCCGCGAATGCTCGCCCACGGCTAGCAACAATAACATCAATCATCCCAAGGTGTTCTGTTGCAAGGCTACTCAAGTTGGCCATGTCAACATAGTCGTCCAGAAAGCGCAACTCGTGCTTAGCGGCAAAATTATCAAAAAACATCCGATTGCGCTCGTCACTCGCGATGTAGAGTATTTCCTTTGGCTTCCAAAGCTCTTTGGTATTAAGCCACCTAAAAAAATGGTATGTAAAAACACAATTAGTCTTTGAGATCTAGCTTTGATACAATTTCTTGACCCAAGTTGACTTGAAATCATTTCAACACAAAACTGTATCATCACCTCAACTATTTGTACGTACCATAAATCCTCCGATAGCAAAACTTCTTTATACTGCAGGTCGCCACGCCGAACATGAAGTGACGAATACCCTCCTCCACCTTCTTCGTCGAGAGAGAAATCTCGCTCCATAGCTTCTTGTTGGATAGATCTGACAATTTTGCCAGCTGCACAAAATATGCTATCATTATAATGCATATAGTCACGTACAAATCGTTTCATGTGGTTGTCAATGATTGGGTTGGTGAAGTAAATAAAGTTATAGAAATGGCCTGTAGCGTGGACAAACGGATCGCGTTAGATGCAAGTAAACCCAAGCACGCGATGTGGCGTCGTTCCAATCTTTGCCGATTCACTCACTGAGAAGTCGATATTCCAACCCAAAGTGAATTATATCGGGATCTGCGAGTTCATGTGTGTAGAAAACAGGGATACGAGCCTGAACGTGGCAAGAGGACGGTGCTTTGTGAGCGCATTGCGTTGACGAGGGTCGGTACGATGGCTCGAAATCGATAGACTACTCACACCACAAAATCTATTGAAGTCTGCACTATCCCTCTGACCATTTTTGAACACGTCCTCATCAAAAATTAAACAGTGTTCCCCTAATTCACCAGATCCAAAATTGGCTGTTTTTGTGTTGGAGGCGCTGGCTATTCGCTCGAAGACTTCTCCACAATAAATATCGCCTGAGCCAAAATCATATTGTTTAGAGTCACAGAGGAGTGATGAAACAAAGACACACTCGATAAGCAGAAATGAATCTCAGGCCACTCACTTTTTCTCATGTTTTCACAAAATGTTGAAATTTTCAACGCACGTTCATAGCCTTCCTGATTTAATCGTAATAATCCTTCCTGCTTGGCCTCCCGCTCAATAAACTCAGCCATGGATATGACAGGGACACGTTTCTTAAACCCCTCACTCTCAAAAGAATAAAAGTGATCCAGACCGTCAATGGTGCTCTCACTATTCGTCCCATCATTCTGATGAAAACAAATAGTATGTTGGTGAGATGATCCAAACCTAAATCCCGACAAACTAAAGCGAATCTACTTACCATCAACATAAGATTTTGAGTGGGTGGGAGCACAACAGTTCGTCCGGTTGCAGCTAAGAAAGAAAATCGTGAGAATAGAGATTCCAAAGATGACGACAGGAAGACATGGGGTAAAATATGCTACTCTTACCGGCATAAACCATTATAATCTCAAAACCCATGCGTATGTTGTTGAACCGGCCACCATCTTGCCAAAATGTAATGTATTGTCTCTTGTCTGAACGGAATGGACTGACGAATTCTCTATCCCGCTTGCCTTGTGGGACATTCCAGTAAACCAGACTGTCGACGTCAACGTCACAACTAATCTTGCCACGAGATGCACCCACCAACGCTGGAGTCTTTTCCATCGATAGCCCCGATAAACCACGGGACAGATGATTTGGTCGAGGGAAGGGCTCCCCGAGTAGTGAAATATTAGCCGCAGGTCCGACCGGCGAATTCGAATTGGGCTCTAAATCGCGAAGTATGTACTCGTCTCCATCAATCCCCAGCCATGCACTTTGCCATTCTCTAGCTTCGTAGTTCGATTTTTCATTAGCAGGCCATTTGTGCATGGATAATCTACGTGGCCTGAATGAGTAATAGTTTGACATTTTGGATACTCCATAATACCCCCTCAAGCGACATATATATCCAGAAAAAGTCGAGTGCCAAGTGCCAACGAAGATTCGAGCTCTGCTTGCAACTGCAATTTCGACCATGCCCAGTAAATTGCTGTCGAGCTTATCTAAGCCCACTTTATCAAAATAATCTCCGAGGAATCTGATATCATAGTGTTGAGCGATTGGATCGAAGAAAGATTTATCTTTTTCGTCCGTGGCAATGTAGAGCAGCTCTTTCGGTCGCCACAGTTTGGCTGTATTTTCGTACCACTCATCCGCACTGATTACTACTTCCTTATATTGCAAGTCGCCCCGACGGACATGCAAAGCAGAATAACCACCCGCCCCTTCTTCGTCTACACCGAAACCACGTTCCTTTCCTTCATCTTGCAAAAGTTGAATGATCTTTCCCGCGGCGCAAAAGACATTATCATTGTAGTGTACGAAGTCACGCACGAATCGTTTATAATAGTTGTCAATCGACGGATTGGTGAAGTATATCGTCGTATAGAAGTGATTCAATATACGAAAATTGTCAATATCTGAGGTTCGGAAGTGTAAGACGTTTGAATCCATCCATTTGCCGTAATACATTTGCCCACGCTCCTGGTTGACACGGCGGAAGACAAACGAGTTCAGCATAAAGCATACAATCCTTGCTGTGAACACGGCAATGCAAAATAAAACATCCTCACCCCACAGAATTCTCTGATATTCCTCAGTGTCGGCGGGGATGTGATGGCGTTTGTGCCAAGTCCTGTTTTCATGGCATCCTCATCAAAAACCAGACAATGTTTATCGCTGAATGGAGACACTCCTGCTTGATTTCGCAGGAAAGTATTTATAGCAGCACATCCATGTTCACCTACGAAGGGAAGATTGAATATTCGTCAGTCGGCATCATTGTTTGATTCTCGCAATGTACGCAGGCCGATCGAGAGTCCAGAAACAAGACAACGACCGAGACTAACCGTTGTTCAACTCGCACTCCTCCGATATCTTGATAAGAGTCTCCCGTATCGTTTTATTCTCTATTTCAAGGTACCCCCCCATCTCCGTCTCCGTCTCGAAGAACTCTTTGCTGGTAATGACGTCGACCCTCCTTTTGAACGATTCGCTCAGGAGAGGGAAGAAGTCGGCGAAGCTGCGCACGTCGTTCAGCAGGTATATCTGCTCGGGGGGGGGCAACACCAGTGTCCGGCCGGTGGCGGCGGCGAAGACGATGATATTCTCCAAACTCATTCTGATATTGTTGAAACCACCCTGCGAGGATCCCAGAAGGCACATCATGGTAGAGAATCCAGCGAAATATGGAAATAAATAATGGGATGCGCACGAGAAATATATATCCGATCACGAGCCAATACTCACGGCATCCGGCTCTAAAGTGACGTACTTCTTTTTCCCATCCGGCGTTGTTACCCGGAACGGGCTGACGAATTCTTCGTCCCTCTTTCCCTGCGGAGAGTTCCAGTAGGCCATGGCACTAACAACGCGAAGGGGGGGGGGGGGGAGGACATATATTCATGAGAGACGAGAGGCGTCCAACAAACGCCAATCGATAATGGGACGACGCAAATATCGATAGAGAGAGAGATAGATAGGTGCTTACTCGACATCGACGTCGCATTCTACGGTCCCGCGCTTCGCCCCGATCAGGGCGGGCGTTCGATCCATCGGCAATCCCGAGAATCCCCTGGCGAGCTTCCGTCCTTTGTCGCGACCGCTTTGAGAATGACCTGTCGATCCGCTCCTCCCCCCGACATTGCCGTTCGTTTCCGTCGTTGCCGTTGCAGCGACATGTCGATTCCTCGCATCGGCGTCGTTCGCATCTCCTCCTCCCGTCGACGACGACGACGACGACGACGGCGACGACGGCTCGTCGTCCTTCTTTTTGCCGAACAATTTCTCCATGTGCTCCCGCAGGCCGAGCTTGTGCTCCAGGAGGTTCTTGTGCACCCCGTGGTGCATGCCCATCGCGTCCGTCGCCCCGCCGCCCCCCCCGGGCTGCTCCGACATCCCATCGCCGCCCGACGACGACGACGACGACGACGACGACGGCGATCCCGCGCGGGCCGTGATCGTCGCCGTCGTCACGTCGGAATCCATCGCGAGGAACATCGGCAACACGTGGAAGGCGTTCACGATCGCCATGACGAAAGCGATTGCGATCAGCACGATCTGGATGGCGCGCGCGGTGGCGGACGACGATTCGGGGAGCCACCGACGATGACCGCCGCGGCACCAGCAGCTGCCCCCCCCCATCGTCCGGGACGGGGCCGTCGACGACGACGGCGACGACGACGACGACGGCACGGCACGCGCGGATCTGTACATCGGCTGTCGGCCGAATTTCTTCATCGTCTCTCTCTCTAGTGATGATGTGTGGGTTTGGATCTATGCTGAGGTTCCAGCATAAAATATCATGGTGGTGGCTAGGCTTCTCAGCTGTGCCCCGCCCGAGTGAGACTTCTTATCTACCAGCCCTATCTATTATTTACTTACTCTACTTACACTCTACTTATCTACTTACTCTCTAGATACTCCTTAGATTATTATTTCTCGATATCCATCGACCTGTGTTAGTAAATTATTGAGGTCAAACGTACATATCGTACTTACTCTACTATTTTATGGTACGATATGTCCCCCGCCCCATCCCATCCAGCCAACAAACTATGACAATCCAACTTTACTTCCGCACTCCCTACGCACGAAAACAAAACCAAGCAGAACAATAATGCCCCCCCAAAAGAGAAAGATAGACGACGCAGAGGTGGGGATGGGGGGGGGCGATAGGCCCGCAAAGCATCTCGAGCCGTCCCAACTGTTGTCCCGAGTTAGAGGGGAGGTCGCTAGCGATTTGAGGCCGAGTAGTGGCGCAGTGGTAAGCAATGACGTTGAACAGAAGATCAGAGAGATCCGTGCGATCATCATTACGAACGAAGAAATCTTTGATCGCTGTATGGGATCAAGGAAGCAAGACTCGTACACAACGTTCATCCGATTTTCGTCTGATCTAGTTGAAGCACGCACCATCGCTTCAGCAATTCAATTTGCCACCTATCCAAAGCGTTCGGAAAAGTCATTCGATATGACGCCTCTCGCAGAGCTTCCTGCTAGTATCGCCAATATATTCGTGCTCCAAAAGAAATCCTTTGCGGACTTCATCGACTACGAAGCTTTGTTTGAGAAGTCGTTAATTTTGCATGATGAGGTATTGGGAGCATTCCTGGAACAGTTGAAGGATCATCTCGTATCTTCCGTGCAGGTGTGTTTGGGTAGGATTGAGACGTGGTTAATGGAGAAAGAAACAAATATTAACTACCTCGAATCCAAGTTTGATGTGAACATCGAATTCCCAGAAGAGAATGAGCCAGTTAGTCGCGTGTGTTCTTGTCCAACAGGAACTCATCCCGATTCCCTTGGCTGCATGCGGTGCAAAAAACAAAAATGCGACCATTTTGGCCCCAGAGAAACGTGGTGCTATGTAGGTAAAAAAAATAGAAGATTCAGGTGCAAGAAATTCAATCTTCTTAAATATTGGACTACCGCCCTCCCTGGAACGATTGATCTACAGTTTGATGTTTCCAAAGAAAATGACCGAAGAAGATTGGAAAAAGTCATAGAATTGATGGTGATAGATTGATCACATGTTGTGAAAGAACTTTTTTGTCGGTTGCGCCATTCAGTCAAGATGGAGGGAGTTCTCTACTTCTTTGTAGCATCGTAGAGTAGCTATTAAATTTAGGAAACACAAGTTTGTCCAACAAGAACTCATCCCGATTCTCTTGTCTGTGGACGGTGCGGCAAATAAAAAATGCAAACATTTTGGCCCCAGCGAAATGCATTGCAGCGAAACGCTGAACTATAAAAGATTCAGGTGCAAGAAATTCAATCTTCTTAAATATTGGACTCCGCCCTCCCTGGAACGATTGATCTACAGTTTGATATTTCCAAAGAAAATGACCGAAGAAGATTGGAAAAAGTCATAGAGTTGATGGAGATAGATTAATTACATGTTGTGAAAGAACGCTTTTGTCGGTTGCGCCATTCAGTCAAGATGGAGGGAGTTCTCTACTTCTTTATTGTAATTGCATCATCGAGTAGCTATTAAAATAGGAAACTTAAGTGGGATGAGAACATCGCCCCTGCCTCGTCCGCCTCACGCCAACCATTAAAGTAATTCTGCAGAAAAGCTGCGACTCGATAACAGTTAAGAGATGTGAAACTGATTTATCATGATTATTTTTCGTTCATCAAACGGCACTTTTCATACCAGCAAGGTAACAAAAACTGGTATGAGAACACCGTCGGTCGTCTGCCTCTTGATGCCCAGCTGCGACTTTCGCCAAAAGCTCGACATCCAACAACCCCTGATTCTATTCTTTCTTGTCCGATCGCTAGAAGATCAGCCCGTCTCGTTCCTGCCCGTTCCGTACGCCGTCAATCAAACGCTCTGAAACTCCCCCCCGACCAATTTCTTCTCGCCCTTTCGTACCACGTTCTCCAATCGTCGGATGACCCTCCTCCTCAAGCCGTTCTCGTCGTCGAACCCACCCATGATCGACCCGTCGACGCCCCGCCCGATCTCGTCCACGAACGCGTACATGAGCATGTTCCTCGCCGTGGCCCTGTCCAAACCCCTAGTCCTCAGGTAGAACAGCTCCTCCTCGCTCAGGTCCGACACCGTCGCTCCGTGCGTGCACTGCACGTCGTCGGCGACGATCTCCAGGCTCGGCGTCGCCCATATCCTCGCGTAGTCGCTCAGCAGGACGGTGCGGCTCAGCTGCTTCGAGTCGGTCTGCTGCGCGCTCTGCTCGACGCGTATGCGCCCCCGGAAGCTCGCCGTGGACCTCCCGCCGACCATGTTCCTCTGCTCCTGCCTGGACGACGTGCCCTGCGCCACGTGGTGGATGTTGGTGCGCATGTCCGTGCGCTGCGCGCCGCCGGACAAGGCGAAGCCGTTGACGGACGCGTGCGATCCCGGACGCAACAGGCTCGCGGACAGCGCGAGGCGGGACCGACCGCACCCCCCGAGCTCCATGACCGTGGACACGTACGACGCGCGGTCCCCGATCGCGTATACGTCGATCGCCTGGAGGTTGACGTTGCGTAGGGCGGGACGTTGGGATTCGACGTCCCTGGGCGGCGCCAGGCCCGCGCCCTCGGCCTCCTCGTCCGGCATCTCGACGTCGGGCGTGACTATCCCGCCGGACTCGTCCAGGAACGCGTGGGTGACGTTGGCGTCGCGACCGACGAATATCTGGGTGTATCCGTTCACGAGCGTGGGACGCGGCGGGTGGTCCGACGACGACTCGTCGTCGAGGTCGACGCACATCTGGACGAGGGAGAGGATACTCCCCTCGCCGGCCACCGCGAGCGTCCGGGGGTGGAACGCCACGCCCCTCCCCCCCCCCCCCCCCCCCCCCCCCCCCCCCCCCCCCCCCCCCCCCCCCCCCCCNCCACCGCGAGCGTCCGGGGGGGGAACGCCACGCCCCCCCCCCCCCCCCCCCCTCGCCCGCCTCGATGCCACTACCGACTCCCCCCCCCGAGGGGGTCTGCGCGCTGACGACGAGGACGGGGAGCGGCGGGGGTCCGCCGTGGTCCCCCCCCCCAACGACGGCGACGGCGGGCGACTCGACGTACGCGACGCAACCCGCCTTGACGGAATTCAGCGCCGCGAACGCCGCGGTGCCCTGCTGTCCGTTGATGGCGAACTGGGACGTGGCCTTGCCGACGCAGTGGTCCGGCCCGCTGAGCCCCGCGTGCGACGTGAGCGGCCCCTTGCCGCTGTCGGGGACGTCGGCGGGGAGCCTGTCGGTGAAACCGTCCGGGAGACGGGAGAGGTACTCCAGGGTCTCGTCCCGGACATTTCCCGAATCGAAGTCCGAAATATCGAGGTTCCTCGCGAGGTCCGTCTGCTTGCTGAGACCGGGGCAGAACCGCCCGTTGACGTACACGAGGCGGGCGGCGCACTCGTCGTCGTCCAGCCACGCGCCCATGCCCCTGAGCTTGGCCGCCGCGGCCGCCGTCCCCCCCTCCCCGAGGTCGACGTCGGTTCCGACGCCGTCGGGCCTCGCGGAGTAATCCACGGACACCAGTCCGATCACGTCGAAGTTCTTCCACGCCTCGGCCCCCCGCCGCGGCACCGGGAGACCGTACGTCTCGAGGCCGTATGCCGGGTACAGCGGGCTCGTGGGCAGGCGCCTGCTCACGTACGGCGTCCACTCCTCGTCCTCGCCGTACCGGAGCACCGGCTCGTCGACGAGCTCGGTCTTCGTCGTCAGGCGGTCCATGTGAGCTTTCGATACGGGACCCAGGAAATTATCCCCCCCCGGGCTCTCGAGGAGGGATGCGAACCAGGCGTCGGCGGCCCTGTCCGAAATGGACATGCGCTTCTCGCGGTAAGGCTCGAAGTCGGTGATGTGGGGGAGGGGAATGCCGTCCTCGCCGCGGATTACGATGTCGGGGTCGTAGGGGTCGAACTCCTTGCCGAATTTCTTCGAGGACTCGGACTGGACGTCGTCGTCGCCTTCGCCCCCGGAGGTGGTGTCGGACCATTTCGTGGCGGAGGACCCGTCGCTCTCGGGGCCCAATCCGATGCTCACGCCGAGGCGGGAGGAGGAGGACGAGGAGGAGGACGAGGACGACGACGAGGAGGAGGAACGGGGGGAGGTGCATGCCGTTGGCGCTGCCCGCGGCTTAGCCGGCGTGGCGAAGGCCTCCACGACGACGGGGGTCGACCACGACGACGAGGAGATGGCGAGGGCGGTCGCGGCCATCGCGGCGAGCAGGGGGTGGCATTTCGCCGGAGCTCTGACCGAGGCTTCCATTTCTTCCAATTCGAATATGGGCAATACTTAGCTGCTCTTAAGAGAACTGGGGGAGTCAGATGATTTTATAATATGGGGGTGCGTTCATTCAAGCGTTCAATGTTGTTGTTGTGTGGACAGCGGCCAAACCAACGTCACGTGACGTTGTGTAAATAAAAGTCCGGATGATTTGGATTTTGGGATGTAAGAAGAACCAGAGGTCTGGCCTTCCTCTGATTTTTTTGTTTTTGCGGGAAAAAGCCGTCTTCCAAATTTGCGGGAAGGGCAATTCCCTCTAGAGGTAGATACTATTTCCGTAAGTAAAGTACGTAGAATACGTAGAAGCAGTATTGATTGTTCTCATACGTCAGCTCCTCGAGTGACGTCCGAGTCGAATTTGGATTCCCTGCTTTGAAGC
>JALLOS010000567.1:0-11575 GCA_036939435.1 Stephanodiscus minutulus
AAAATCCAATATGGTACCTAAGTACGATAGTACTGGTTAAGATAACAACTCATCACGAAGGGAAGGTGAAAAAAAGATTGACTTCGTCCGCGCCGTGGCTGATGGTATGGTAGTTAATCCTGGCTCGATGCACGAATGTTCTGACGTAAATCTTCATTGATGCACCATTCATCGAGAACAACAGGCATTTCTACCATTCACTCTCTTGGCACCATGCTTCGTCGGACGCTTCTTTCCCACCCTAATGCCCGGTCGTTCTCCTCCTGCCGGCTCTCCTTTGACGAGAGGGTTGCCGGCGGACTTCGATTCCACAGCTGTAAAACGCCGTTGCAAAGTCCCTTGTCAGCTACGTCATTGATTCTGCGTGGTCGTTTGATCTCCACACTTCCATGCGTGAACTTCGGCAATCATTATTACAACGGGATCCAATACACTCAAAGTCGATCATTTTTCTTCGGAAGTAGTGGGAGCGGCAACAACAATGACGACGATGACGATGGCAAGGGAAAGGGCGAGAAGGACAAGAAAGACAAAGACAAAGACAAAAAAGATGACGACGAAAGTGGCAATAAGGAAGATGACACTACAGACGAAAAAGGGGCCAGTTCTGACGACTCAGCACCGTCGCCATCATTAAACAACTCCTCTAAATACAAAAAGTCCACACGTTCTTCACCCACGAGCACTTTGCCTAGCAATGTGTTGGTCCCTGCATCTAGACTAGGATTTGGCGATCAAGCCCCGAGATACCCACACTTGTTGGCTTTGCCTGTGATTAGAGGACCGGTGTTTCCTGGTGTTTTGGTAGGTCGCTGATTTTACACAAAGTTATACTCCATTACTAACATGTGTTTTACTAATATTAATGTATATGTTCACCGTTTCTGTCGTGCAGACCCCCATCAGGATAACAGACCATGTGAGTAGACAGAATGAAAATACGCACTTGTTTCACTTGAATGCCGTCGTAACGTTCGATTGCCAATTCCATCATTCACTCTGATACTAATCCTCGTACAAAATGCTGTACAAAATTGCACAGAAAACAATCTCTGCGATTGAGAAAATTATGTCCGGTGGATCTGGCGGTTACCTTGGACTTTTCCTACGCAAAGATATACCAGATTTTTCGAAGGGTTTGGAGAAGCCAGAGATCATTACCGGCGCATCTGATTTGTATTCTGTAGGAACATTTGCACAGATCCAGAGAATGACGAAGTCGGTCGATGAACATGCGGACGATGATGGCCATATGAATATGGCAATCCTCACCGGCAATGAACCGAAACATGATGACGACACAGACCGATCAAACGTCAGTCACGCCAATCTTTTCATAATGCCCCATCGTCGCATCGATCTCCTTTCTGTCGATGACGTTGGGCCTCCAATTGATGTCACTGTCTCACATTGGGAGCGGCTTCAATATATTCGTGGAGAGGACTCTGTTCGTGACGATACCATACGCGCTCTTTGTCAAGAAGTGTTGAGCGCCATCCGTGAGGTTGCACAGATGAATGCATTATTTAGAGAGCAAGTGGTCAATATGGTTCCATCATCACATACGTTTGATATGAATGATCCGTATCGTTTGGCAGATTTCGCGGCCACCTTGAGCAGTGGAGGTGATGCAGCTGATCTGCAAGCAGTGTTGGAAGAGAAAGATGCTGAGCTGAGGCTACACAAGGCGCTTGTACTATTGTCCAAAGAAAGGGAGGTTAGTAAGCTGCAGAAAGAAATCAGTGCCAAGGTCGAAGAAAAGATGAGCGCGGCGCAGAGAAAGTACTTCTTGACAGAGCAACTCAAGTCGATAAAAAAAGAATTGGGGATGGAAAAGGACGACAAGGAGAGTTTGATTGAAAAATACCGCAAGAAGTTAGCAGAGTATCCATCTATTCCACAGGAAATTGATGAGATAATCGAGTCAGAGCTGGACAAGCTTTCCACTTTGGAGAAGAATTCATCTGAGTTCAATGTTACAAGAAGCTACCTAGACTGGTTGACCAGCATTCCGTGGGGTGTCACAACGGAAGAGAACTTCGACATATCTGATGCACGACGAGTGCTAGACCGGGACCACTATGGTATGGATGAAGTGAAGGAGACTATTTTGCAATTTATTGCAGTTGGTAAGCTCAAGGGATCCGTCCAGGGCAAGATCTTGTGTTTAGCTGGTCCACCAGGTACAGGCAAAACCAGTATCGCAGAGAGTGTCGCTGCTGCTCTGGGTAGAAAGTTTTTCCGCTTTAGGTGAGCGCAGAAGGAGCATTACGACAGGATGATGCCTCGTTCTCGCAGTTGTCTAATATTATGCGTATGTGAGCAGTGGAAGTTCAGTATCAACTAACTACTTTCCTTTTCCGCTTTAGCGTTGGTGGGTTATCAGATGTTAGTGAAATCAAAGGGCACAGACGAACTTACGTTGGAGCCATGCCCGGAAAGATTATCAATTGTCTGAAGAGCACTGGATCTACCAACCCGCTGGTATTGATTGATGAGATCGATAAACTGGGGCGAGATCACCGTGGCGACCCCGCGAGCGCGCTTCTCGAGGTATTAGACCCAGGTCAAAACAGTACCTTTCGAGATCACTTCATTGATGCTCCTGTAGATATCAGCAAGGTTTTATTTATGTGCACAGCCAATGCCATTGACAGTATTCCCGGTCCATTGCTTGATAGGATGGAGGTGATTCGTTTGTCTGGTTATGATGTTCCAGAAAAGTTGGAAATTGCAGAGAAATACCTCGTTCCTAAATCTATGGTGAGCAGTGGCTTGATGGTGAAGGAATCTCCCGAGGAAATAGATCCAATCACTGATGAGGATGGTGCAGAGAATGAGAAGCCCGATAAAGAAAAAGCAGATGCTGTGTTTCGACTTTCAGAAATGGTCCCGGCGTCGCTTTCAATAGAAAGAAGCGCACTTGAAAGTCTTGTTCGGTGGTATTGTAGAGAGGCCGGTGTGCGTAATCTTGCAAAAAAGATTGACAAAATCACCGGGCTTCTCAGTTTACAGATTGTGGCAGAAGGCGAAGGAACTCAGCTTACGGAGAAGAGTTCAAGGAAATCTGACACCTGGGCAGTATCGGCAGAAAACTTGCACGAATATGTTGGGAAACCCATCTTTACATCCGACAGGCTGTATGAGAAAGATCCTCTGCCTCACGGTGTAGTAATGGGTCTTGCTTGGACGAGCATGGGAGGCTCAGCGCTCTACATCGAATCACAAGGTATCAAGCGTGGACTTGATCCCGAAGGAAAGCCTCGTGGAGGTGGTACCTTAAAAGTCACTGGTCAATTGGGGGATGTCATGAAAGAAAGCACTCAAATCGCTTACACTGTTGCTCGCTCCCGGCTAGCGGATATTGCACCTGACAATTCGTTCTTTGATATCACAGACATTCACATCCATGTTCCTGAAGGGGCTACACCGAAAGATGGGCCGTCTGCTGGTATAACTTTGGTTACTGCCATGCTTTCGCTTGCTCTTGATAGGCCAATAAAGAGTGATCTCGCAATGACCGGGGAAGTCAGGTACGCGAAATTGAACGATCACGTTGATCTTTTTTTCTGTACAACGACTACTCACATCTACATCTCGTTATTCGTTCATATCGCATCTCAGTCTCACTGGCAAAGTGCTGGCAGTCGGAGGTATCAAAGAAAAAGTTATGGCAGCCAGGAGAGCAGGTATTAAGACAATTATCCTACCGGAGGATTGTCGGCGCGACTTCGATGAACTGCCTGATTATTTGAAGGATGATCTTTGTATCAACTATGCTACGGATTACTCAAACGTTTATTCCGTTGCATTCGGCATTAATTAATCTGACAAAACCAGATTGCCTCAATTATCGGCACGACTTCGATGAACACTGCCTGATTATTTGAAGGATGATGTTGGTATCAAATATGATACGGATTACTCAAACGTTTGTTGCGTTGCATTTGGCATTAATTAATCTGACAAAACCAGCCTCAACTACATTTTAAGCCGATTTCACCCGCTATTTGACATACACATCTCTGCACCAGTAGCGACCATGTTATGAAAAGAAGAGATGGACTCAGCGCTACTCTGAACAGTGTCCCAGCCCAACATGGTTATCTTTCACTGATCAAGACCGCGTTTTTTTCTCAATATTCACTTCGCGAAGTCGTGTCACTGGTTTCATTTCGCCCGTCTCTTCGTCCCGCATCCACTTAAAATATCCAGCATTGCTTGGTCCACGATAATCCTCTGTAGGGTCGAAAACCTCCTAAACAATTAAATGACAGGAATTGTTGAGCGTACCAAACGAGTAACATTGAGTAAGCAGACTCAAACAAGTTTAGCCAATTCTCCACACCAAGCAAGGCCTCACCCTATCCCTCTTCTTGTTTGAGTCTTCCTTCCCGTAGAAGCTACTCTTTCGCTTTCCGTAGTACTGAGCACCAGCCCCGAGACGACGTGACGTAGCATCATCAACAAAAGCGTCCAGCTCTTGAAAAAAATTGGCAAAGAAACCCTTCTTCTTCGGCGGTTCGTATTCATCCTCATCATCAAATGACTCGGACAATGCCGAGGATGGGTTGCTCAACATGCTACGCGGTGCGGTTGTCAGCACATGCAAGGAATTGGAAAAAGATTCGACTTCGCAAATGGAAGCCACCATCGCCAAGGCCAGTAGAGCCAAGCTCGCTACGTTCTCCTTCCACATGATGCTAGAGTACCTATTAGCCACAACGGAAGGGTTTTTTGTGAAAAGACTCAGCGGAGAGGGAAATTAAAATGCTTTTCGTTCTGATTCATCGCCCAGATGGCGGTTTAGGAAGAAAGGAACACCAGCAATGTTATCGCGGAAGATGTTTTGTTATGTTGTTGACTTGTGAGGTGGCGTGGCGGGGCGGATCTTGTGCGGGCTTCGGGGGCTGACCAACGCAACTACAACCCACAGCTAAGCTGAAAACACAAAACACACCATTGAAAATAATCTTCAAATAAAAAATCATCAAATCAAAGAGCACCGGTTTCCTATCGATAGAGGTGCATAGTATGTAGTGGTGCAGCAGCCGCCGGGAGGAATAGAATGTCTGGGAACGAAAGCCGAACCCAAATTGTTACTCCTACGAAGAAACTACCAAGCCACAGAGCTCAGTGCTCCCAGTGCCATTGCCGAGAATTTCAATCCGATGCCGCCGTTACATCGGCAGTTGAATCTGACGCACGAGCGGAGGCACTAATTGTTTGGTTATCGGGCGGCGCCTCGGCTAATACACATGGCGAGAGTGCGTCGAATAAAGCTCGCCGTTGCCCCAATCGACTGCATGCATCCATTGTAATCTTAAATGCGATACGCGATGCATGTCGGCCCCACCTCGAGTTGTCAGCAGCCGCAGCGTCGCCAGCCTTCAGTTGTTCAGCTGATTGCGCCACAGAGGGCAAAAATGCTGGGTCAAATTTCAGTGATAAAGCTACATACGAGGATTCGTTTCCGTCTCTATCATCGATGTCTGCCGCTGCGCCCCTAACATTGCTCGTGGGAAGAAAGAAAAACAAAGGTCCAAAGACGGGCAGTGATTCGACGAAGCCTCCAAATTGCAACAAACCATCCTCAAATACTGGCGCCAACCGCGACAGCAAATCACGGGTGGGCATTGTTAACGAGAAGAAAAATTCCAATAATCATCGTATTGCTGTTCGAGGAGAGAATGGTGTTCCGAAAGCTACGAAAAGAATAAAGCCGGTCATAATTTCGCTTTCAGCTGAATTATCTTCTTCTAAGTTGGGGAAATCATTCACATCACCTAGAAATGGCGCTGAATCGGAATGGGTTAAAGGGAACATATCATCTTTGCCGTCCCAGGATACTAAGGAAATATTGGGATCAACAGCACTCCAGATAAGGACGAATACTGAATTTGTAAACCAGACGAGAACTACTGATGCGGCAAACATTGATCCATGCAATTTACAAATGTCAAAGAGACTAGTTATGATTTATTCGACCATTTTGAGGTCGCAGTTGGCACCCTCGCTTCTGATTGAATTCCATCTTCTTGTAAGGCTTCTTTCGCTACCAGATAAACGCCACAATCCTACGAACACAAATGTTAACGGAATAGAGCAGTTTTGTGATATTTTCCAATCCGATCAATCATGTCGAGATTTTGCCGCCAAAACGATAACAGCATTGGAAACTGTCCTCGTCAACATGGGGCACAGCACCTTGAAAATGTTTGTGGATCTTCCGGCCTTACAGCGTCAATGTCCTGGATTGTGCATGACTTTGCAAGATGTCATTGATGCAGGAAATTTGGCACTGCTGTTTGAAGCCGATCAGAAAGCACTTGGTTCCAACACCAACATTCCCCATCTCACGTTGCCCTTTGATCATGCTCGTGATTCCCGACACAATTATCGTTCATTAGATCTGAATAGACTTTTCAAAGAACGAGAGGAATTGCGAGATTCATTCCTCTACCAGCTTCGTGCCTTCCAAGATGTCCGAGGTAGACTGATGGAACACGAGCTGGCTGAAAAAAATATTGATTCGTTGAAGTATGCATCGAGGGAGATGCTGATGAACGTTTCCCCTGGTAACGCGATGTGGTTTGTGAACTTCTTTTGTGACTTGCTCCTTCAGATAGGACTAAGTCCAATCAGTGAGACTGACTCTGAGGTCCTGAAACAAATCGGTGATAAAAAACGCTTGCAGGTGAGTTGCAATCAATTCGACATCGAAGGCACTGCTTGTTGTAATAAGTGTACGCACTTTAATCAGCTGTTTGTATTTGTGCACTGAAGAAACTTCACATGAGATTCACTTCGACATGCGGCCAAACAGATAAAAGTAGTAGAAAACTTCGTATAGACGACACAAGATCATCATCCAACACAAAATCTGCCTCGGAGCGTAATTTTCCTGGACATCAAGAATTTTTTGCTATTTTCCTACGAGCGGGTGACTCGTACAAGTTCAACTTTCATTTGAAACACCGATTAGCCCACATATTGAGCGACATGATGGCTGTTAACGAAACAAAGGGACTTTGCGATCACATTGCAAAGACTCAGATGTTGGCAAAATTTCTTGGTATGATTGCATTCAGCCCGAATTACGATCTTGCTGCAGACTCGATTTCGGACAGAGGTGAAGATACCAATATACCCCCTATCAACATAAAGGAGTGCATTGATGCAGCATGGATGCAGCGTCGCTTGGTGATCGTTCTTCCATGGGTGGTTCAATTTCTTGGGATGATGAAGTGGTATGCGCATTGATTCGATTCGGCTCTTTGTGTGGTACCTTTGCGCTTGTTCTTACTCCAATTCTTTTCACACTCTCAAAAGGGATGAATTTTCGAGGAGATTCCAATACTACATCGATACTTTTGCGCTGCTTTGGGCTATCAAACATTACTGCTTCCCCTATCAAATGCACCACCATAGCTACCATCAAACAAATATGGTTGCCATATCGTTTCAATTAGAATATCTTTTCCATGACGTTTTCGGGCTTGCTCAATCGCAAACATTACCACTGTTGAATCTTCCAACGCGTAACTCGGGTGGCTCTGCCGACTCAGCAGCTTTATCCCCTTTTGATGATCTCCCTCTTTGGTTTAGCAAGCCTTCTTTATTTCAGTCGATACCACATCTAAAAGATCTGTGTGAGCTTCTTAAAGAGTTGGCTCAAAATGATGGAAAGATGGCAATGATCTCAGCAAAGAAAGTGCGACCAGACACCGTCAGTAAATTTGAAGGTAGCGATTCCAGGTTTGTCTCACGGATTTCGTATAGCATTGAGAGTATGAGCCCGTGGTCAAGTAAGCGTCCTGGTGCATCGAGCAATAAGGGAGGAATCGAAGAGAGACTGGTCGATTCTTTTTTTCACCAACACAAGGATTTGCAGCAGATTTGTGAGATTGTTCTTGATCGTGGAATCAAGAATTTCTCTCGAACAGGTTCACATGCCTGTATTCTTCCAATATTCGAGAATGGCGCTACCTCATTTGAAGAATACTTTAACAGATCGCCTAGCATGACCCTAGACCAGTATAAAGCATTGCTTGATGATTTGGATTTGAAGGCAATGGGAGAGGCCGTCGCGCTCATGAGAGCCGACTTAAACCGCATCATCAATGGCACCGTTATTCTGCTTGCTCCGTCAGAGACAAATCCCAAAGTCATTGAAGTGGCAATCGCCCTGACGGTCTCCCATGCTACCGAAAAAGGGAGGAATGCAATTCATTCAATAATCCGCGAAGAGAAAAAGAAGCTCTTGGATGAATTCAGTAGGAAGAAGCAGAAGTTCACGGCAGGGGTACCTCTTATAGCACACAAGAGGGGCAATGCACTAGAACGTGACCATTCACAGCCGAACACCTCGTACCTCCAGAGCCTTGTCGACTTGACTGAATCATTGAGATTACTGCAAAATTTGAAAGACTCTGTTCCTATTGTCAATATCATGGAGAGATTAAGAGGACAAAAAGTAAATGTTCTCGACCATCTACGACATTACGTTGTTGGGGCCGGTGCCTCTCAGACAGTTGTGGACTTCGAGGTCTGTATCCTATCAATATTGAGGGATTTCTTTATCTGTCCGTTGCATAACCATTTACTCGAAGCAACGATTGTGGTATCAGATGTGTTGTCTTTACTGGGTAAGCTGGGATATTCAGTGTCATCGACGCAGGAAATGGAGTCCCTGGTCTGCAATACCAGCAACATGCTGACATTGATAGGTGCCGCGAATGATAGGAAGAGTTCGGACCGCATTAGCTACGAGTCGATCGGGAACTTCCTGTTTATGATGCTAGATGGATCGCTCGTCTGCTACAGGGCTTTGGAAGTGACCTTGTTGCTTGTGGTGGCTGCGAAAAAGGAAGCGAAATATGTGTCCAATGCCGTTCTGAGGAAACTAGCAACAGATAGAGCTGGTATGGTAGACGGAACTGATATGTCAGACGCGACGGGCGGGCTCGTTATAATGGCGAGGCTTCAAAGATCCCTCTCGAGGGAACACAGCAAACCAAACCAAATTGCTAGGAGTAGTAGTTGATCATACTTAGGCTTAGAGAATGCTCGAAAGTCATACCATTTTTTGGCCATACATTCTAAAGTATGATTGCTTCTCCCCTCTAGCAGAGAGGTCGGCACCCGAATCCTTTCTCCATCCGAAGCTTACGGCTCGGAATCCGCCCCCACTATACTACGCCTCCACGGCAACCCCCCAGGCCTGGCCGTGGCGAGCCTCTCCGGTGCGACATACGGCGCGTAAGAAGTAGGCGCATCTTCACCGTCATCATCCTCCGTCCTCGTCGCATCATCATCCCCGTCGTCGACGCGTACGACGGTCGATCGTCGTCGTCCAGGCAGGCGCTCGTCGAACGCGAGCGCCATGAAGACCTCGTAGGTTTCAAGCAGCCTTTCCCGCACCGGCTCCGCGCGTCTCATCAATCCGACCTGCTCCTCCCTGTACATCCTCCTGCCATCGCTCGTCTCGATCGGGACCGCCCCGAGGCCGTACGCCGAGACGTCGTACGGGCTCGCCGCGACGTCCAACCTCCTCGCGTCGAGGGCCACCCCCAGCACGTCCGCCATCAGGCCCGAGTCGACGAACGGTCCGAGCTTCAGACCGATCTTCAGCATGTCCATGTGGGCGTGCACGCACCCCCCCTGCTCGAGCCGCAATTGGTCGGTCCTCGCCAGCTCGGCGCCGTGCCGGTTGAGCGGGCCGGCCGCGGGCGCGAAGAAGCGGAGGGCGTCGACGTGGGTGCAGCGCACCCCCCGCCGTTCCACGGCCCCGTTGATGACGTCCCGGGACACCCGCAGCCCGAGCCGGCGCTGGTAGGCGGCCGACGGCGGCGGGTCCGCGCCGTCGGGGTGGTACAGCATCGCCCACTCGTGCAGGCCGTGGCAGTGCAGGACGGGGTCGGAGTCCAGCGTCGCGCGTAGGATCGACGCGTACCATTCGAAGGGAGCCATGGTCTTCTTCATCGTCGTCGTGCGGAGTCGTTCCTCCTCCTCGTCGTCGATGCCGCCTCCCGGCGCTTCCCTCGCGATCGTCGTCGATCGCCTGCCGTAGAATACTCCGGGGGGGTACACCACCCCCCCCCCCCCCCCCCCTCCCCCCTCCGTGAGGACCGGCACGCTCCCCCTGAGGTGGAGGGTGCCGTCGCCGATGTCGTCCGTCGACGCGTTCTCGAGTATTATCCCCCCCAATCCGTTGGACGCCGAAATCGCCGCATCGCGCGCCGCGTCGCTCGTCGGGACGATCGTCCCTCCTCCGCCGGCCTCGCCGCAGTCCCGGTCGTCGATTTTTTCGGCGGGTGGGAGCAGCAGCCTCGGATCGGGCGACCACCTGGCTAGCCTCCTCGTCCCCTTCGTCCCGCCGAGACCGTAGTACTCTATCAGGAAATTGTACACCGGATGGACGGGATCGAGCGCCGTCCATCCGATGATGCCGCCGTCGTCGTCGTCGGACGACGACGACGACGGGTGGTGGTGGTGGGCGCCGCGTCGTCGTCTCCGTCCTCTCGACGAAGACGTAGGGGGGGGGGGGGGGGAAGGCCCCGGACGGGGGGGGGACTGGGGGGGGGGGGGGGAGAAGTCCCGGACGGAGGAGGGACTCGATCCGCCGGGAGTGACGCGACGCCGCGTCCCTCCACGAGGATTCGCCGATGGTCACCACCCTGGGACGAGGATGACGGGGGGGGGGTGGGGCCGACATCGACCACGACGGATGCCATCGCGACTCGGAAGGCGCGGACGTCGGCGTCGACGACGACGACGACGACGACGACGACGAATACGAATACGACGACGACGACGACGACGACGACAGAGAGGACGATAATCGAAGCGTCGTCAGGAGTTTGCAAAGGAGGAGGGGACGGCGATGATGGCCGCCGCGGATCGTCGGCACCCTCATTATATGTGTAATCGATATCTCTACCTTTTCAGGGTGGTACCATAATTTTATTATGGTGCCTGGTGGTCAAACGTACAGTAAGTCTGTGCGTCGAAGGACACCCCATCCAGCCAACAAGAACACAACACAAAAACAAACACAACTCCACCAAAAACATCGCCACCCCATCCACCCGACCCCGCCCCATCGTCGGGCCATTATATTTGACATCGCCTCTCTCTCTCTAGAGAGAGCTCGGAGAGATAGATCCAGTCGGTACCCACACCGCACCCCATCGCAGATCAACATGTCAGACCTCGACGACCTCTTCGGTGCCTTCGACGGCGAGGAGGAGGACAGCGAAACAACGTCGCCTCTTCGGAATTCCAAGAGGAGGAGGAGGAGGGGGAACGACGACGACGGCGGCGGCGGGGGAGCGGGCGGCGATCGCGACTCCGGGACGACCTTTGCCGAAGACGCCACGTCGAAGCTGAAATCGTCGTCGTCCACGAAATCGGGAGGGGCGAAGAAGGCGGAGGCCGTGTCGGCGATGTACGCCGACGTCTTCTCGTCATCGTCCATGCGACACGCGGTCGAGGTCCGGGCGAAGGCCGCCGCAGGATCGGCGGACGGAGGGGGGGGGGGGGGGGGGGGGGCCCCCGGGGGGGGGGGGGGGGG
>JALLOS010000568.1:0-11563 GCA_036939435.1 Stephanodiscus minutulus
CTTGAAGAACCCCTCGTCTTGTGAATGTGGGATGGAAGCTTTCAATCATAGTCATAAGATTTGTAGAAATTGTGGAATAGAATCGAACGAACTAAAAAATTGTTCGAATATTGGATGCAATAAGAAGAGGTATTCAACCCATACAACCTGCAAGAATCATTACCAGAGATATGGTAACAAGATGGTAGCATGCGAATTATGTGGAGAGGCAAGGAGTTTGGAGGTCCGCCGCTCGAAAGGAAAGCAAAAAATGTCATGCTGTACTAGGAAACAAAACGAAGCATGTTTCCTTCGATGCAAGGCGAGGAACGCATCTGGAGAGCGTTGCCCTGATACAAGATACAAAACACCAGGTGGTAATTACGATGGAAGAGGAGTATGTGGTTCTAAAAAGTGTAAGTGGATCGGACTTTAGACTAAGTAGATTTTAATTATAATAATATTACAAGCATGCGTTCGAATTGAAAAACCTGTGGGGGCTTAGCGGCCCAGTGGTTCGATTCCACCTTGCGCACGTTAGATCCATGGTGGGTTTTTTGGGGGTATCAGATCTTAATTGAGTGTTATCGCAATGGGGCTAATGATTCCTGCTATGCACGTAGACATTGACCAGATTGATCCAGGTGTTTCAGATTTCGTCATCTTATGCCTCCTTTACACGACCCGCCTCCGAAAAGATGAGCCCCATAAATTTGCGGGGGCACACTATAAAAGGAGGTGCGGATCATTGATGCCTTTCACAGCATAATCTTCTAGCGGTGCCGTCAACCTGCACAATACTGCATTTCTTCTCATTCGTCCCCCATCACCTCGAAGTCCCGCTGGAGCACCGTGGAAAAGCATCAGCGACCGCCGCCGGCGTAGCATTCTGCTTTTTATTTTCGTCGGGATTCACCCCCAATGGGAAAAGGCTCTCTCTCCAACCTGCCGCGTGGAGGGGGGCATCAAGCATCCGTCCCGTAGGCCTCCACGATCCTATCCACGACGCAACGGGGGACCAACCTCGATAGCTCTTCGACCGATCTCGACAGCTCGTCGTCGTCGTCGTCGTTCGCGCCATCCCCGCGGCGCCCCCCCCCCCCGCGCCGCCGTATATCCTTGCATATCATCCTCGTCCTGGTGGAGCTGACGTCCCTGTACCTCGGATCACCCTCCAGGAATATCGTTCTCAGTGGCCATATCCTCCCCAAAAGAAGAGGACCCCACGAGTTCAGTATCTGGAGCTGACGCTCCTCGGGACCGTCGGCGGCCCATGTTCGTATGCCCCTGAAGAACAGGGCGGCGTTCTGCGTCCTCGCGTACCTCCAGATGTAGCCGGTTACCACTTCGTTTTTCGTCGGGGATGCAAAAAAAAGATTCGTAACGGCTGTGCAGTAAGTTGAACATGTATAATATATACTGCCAAAGCAATCGGAGAGCGGACCGTTGCAATCGTAATATTCGATCGGGTGTTCGTTCGTACCTTCGACCCGCACGTTGTCGCAGCTCGTCCCGTTCCCGTCGCCCGCGCTACCGACGAGCATATCCCGAAGTATCTGGGCACGCGTCTGCGGCGAGACGTCGTACGTCTTGTTGGGATTCACCCCTATGCAACAAATGACCCGTCCGTATCTGCGTAGTACGCGTGCGAGAAAATGAAATCCATTATTGGCGAGAGTTTCGATTAGTCACATAATGTATATAATCCCGACCGCATGTTTCAACGAGCAAGAGTTCCGACGAGATCAAATTCCGTTGCATTTTTGATTAATGAGGCATGAAACAAAATTCATGTTCAGGGGAGAGAGGCAGCAAGCAAGAGCAGACGAGATAGCCAATACGTTTGTGGATGATGGATTGAGAGGCGGCCAATTCCTGCGGGATGAGAATAATATGAATAATCGCGACGTGAGAGGTGAGATTGAAAGTGAATGAAACCACCATTTTTCATGAATATAATATTGAGTTTGCGGGGTTCAATGCTGTCAGTCAAAAATAATGATTTATCTTCAAGGAGAAATCAGAACAGATCTTGGTAATTGACATATTGATCATCATTCAGCATCAAATATAAGAAGAATGGAATGCAAGTCGTGCCCCTCCCATTCCACAAAACGAGAAGCGTTATATTTCGTGCACACTCGTCACTCACCGCGGCATGATCTCACATCGACGCGACCCCCCCCAAGCCCCGCGCCCTCTCTCTGTATCTCACCTGTCCGCCAAATACCTAATCATTACCAAATGTCCCCAGTGAGGCGGATTGAACGATCCCGCGAAGACGACAGTCGTCCTTCTCTCCTCCTTGCGCCTCCGGGAATTCTTCTCGGACGGTGGTAGTGCGCTCCTCCACGGAAACGAGAGGACGGTGGGGAAAGCCACGCGGTAGGCGAGGATGCAGAATGCGACGATCGGGATGGCTATCGCCGTTGCTATCGCACAATAGGATATCGTCGCGATCATCATCGTCTTCGTAGTTCGGATTGACAATGCGGGTTTTTGGGAGCCATCTCGATTCCTACCAACCAGAGAGGGGGTGAGAGGATGTTGTTGTTGTAACCCTAACTAACCCTAACCCTAACCTAACCCTAACCCTAACCCTAACCCTAACTAACCCTAACTGGGTAAAGCTAGATACTTTACTTATTCTACTGTAAGTAGTATCACCACGGCCGCGCCAAAAAGTCTTTCCCGCACTTTCACTTTACACCAATACCATGGCGGCCAACATCCCCGCCCGCCGCCGCCCGGGCGGAAACGCCCCCGAGCCCATCGGTCCTCCCAAAAGTGGATACGCCGCCCAATACGAGTTACTGCTCATCGAGGAGCTCTCCCTGAGGGATTCTCAGGATAGATTCCTCCTGGACGTAGGATCATCCGACAACACGACCAATGACAGTACTAGCGAACGACGGCGGCGACCCCATCAATCGACAACCACCCTCAAAATTCGCGCCATGGTCCACCGTGCCAATCTCGAAGGCATGCTGCTCGCCGCCCGTCACGCCGCCGCCGACGCGGCCCTCCTCTCCGGGTCGTCGGCATCCGCCCCCCCCCCGATGATCGGGTACGAGCGGGGACTGGAGCGTCCGGACGCGAAATGCGCCCTCACGGCCTTGTGGGACGCGAAATCGCGCGAGCTGGAAGATCGCGATGGCCGCATCCCCCTATCCGTTGACGAGGATTCCGTCGTCGCGCGGATTAGGAGGTGTAGGTTCGCCTCCTCGGACTACATCGCCCCGGGAGGAGGGGCCAACGATGATGATGCGAGGGTACCTGTGTTAGTGTCGACGATGATGGAGGCGCGCGTCGACGATTTCTTCGCGTCGTTCCCGGAATGCAGGCGGAGGGATGACCCATTGTTGTACGGTGAGACTGACGAATCCGACGACGAAGACGACGACGACGACGAGGGCTTCGACGAGTCGAAGCCGAAGGCGAAGAAGAAACACGAGAGGGAGATGGAATGCGTCGAGGTCACTTGCTCTTCCAGTTCGCCCTCGCCGGAAAGGAGGCTGGAGAAGCAGAAGAAGCCTACCGTCGCATCATCCAACGGCGGGATGGGCAAGGTGGCAACCGTCACCTCCTCGGCTGATGATGAGATGCGGAATCAGAGGATACGGGGGGGCGGCCAGAATCCTCGGAGCGGAAATAATGCGAACGAGTCGAATGAAGACGCTTCACGAGCGCAACACGATGACCAATCCCGACGTCCTTCGTCGAATGATCATCACCCCGGCAATCCTTACCAAACCGCCAACGTTTCCGACCAATTTAGAAACTGGGGCAGCGTGAACGATTCGAACGATTTTTCTTCGCAAGCGCAACACGGCCAATCACGCCGTCCTTTGTCAAACGACAACCCCAGCAATCCTTACCAAATACAACAACAGAAAGGAGAGGCGAATAATAATCCAAGAAAATCGTATTATCAAAATCCACAACAACGTCCTCCAACGAACGACTACATCAACAATCCCCACCAGAGACAACAACAACAACAGGGAGGTCCGAAACTAACTCGATGGCAGGACGACCATCAAAATCACAGTTCGTACAACCAGAATCAATCATCCACGTTCGATTACGAGGATAACGATTCATATGATATATCCAAACAACCGGGAGAAAAGAAGAATCCATTTATCACGGCGAAGGAACTTGTGCCGAGCTTCAATGACACGTCACGGGGTGGCAACCAGGGAGGAGGAGGAGGTGGGCGCGACGATGAGTGGGACAATTACGGCAGCAAAGGCGGCGGCGGGGTGAACAATCGATCGACGACGTCATCCGTGGCGCCACCCGGAGGACCGCAACAATTGGTCCGGGCGGCGATACGGGGGCCGAAAGACAACATGTCTGCCGGATTGAAACGAAAATTCCAACCCCCCATGAAGCGCGAGGGCGGCGGGGGCAGTAATTGCGGACAGAATTCAGTCAACAACGGTGATTGCAACAACAAGGGCTCCAGCAGCTCGTCGAACCGGCAAGCGAGCGGAGGGGGCGGGAGTAGCGGCGGAAATAATGCGAATAACGAGGACGAAGAACTCCCCGAGGAACTTCGCGGGCTCGACAAGGAGTTGATCGAAAAGATTATGAACGAAATCGTCGACACGGGAGAGAAAGTCACCTTCGACGACATCGCGGGATTGAAGCAGGCAAAGGAGACCGTGAACGAGATTGTGATCATGCCCATGATACGTCCTGATTTGTTCACTGGCTTGCGTGCATGTCCCAAGGGTTTGCTACTCTTTGGTCCGCCGGGTACTGGTGCGTGTCTTACCGGTTTTTATCATTCACGCCATTCGTCGTCATTCCTCTGTTTTTCTAATTCTTAATTGCTATTTGACGACATCGACGCAGGTAAAACCTTGATCGGGAAAGCCATCGCCCACGAAAGTCGGGCGACTTTCTTTTTGATTTCGAGTAGTTCTCTCACCAGCAAGTGGATCGGGGAAGGAGAAAAGTTAGTTCGTACCCTATTCGCCGTGGCCTCCTATCGCGCCCCATCCGTGGTATTCATCGACGAGGTAGATTCCATGCTGACGCAACGCAAGGCCGACGAAAACGAGGCCAGCAGACGCATCAAGACGGAATTCCTCGTCCAGCTCAATGGCGCGGGGAACGGCAGGAAGGGACAGGTGTTGGTCATCGGCGCGACCAATCGTCCGGAGGAGTTGGACGACGCCGCGCGGCGACGATTCGTGAAGAAGTTGTACATTCCCCTGCCGGATCAAGACGGACGCGAGGCGCTGATAACCAACCTACTGAAGGCGAATGCACATACCCTGACCGATGCGCAGCTGACGCAACTAGCCATAGATTCGGAGGGCTTCAGCGGCGCGGATTTGAAGACTCTGTGCACCGATGCTGCCATGGAACCCGTACGGAAGCTTGAGCGCCGTAAAAACATGTACTAGAGAATAAGCATGCTAATCACATATTTATGTCCTGAATATTCTTTCAACGAACCATCTGATGATTTATGAATTTGCAGACCTAATCAAATGTTATTTTTTTCCCCTCGAATTTGGCTATGCCTTGAGATTTCTGAGCAGCTGCCGCCGCCCAGGACGGGTGGGCATTCCCCTCCTCTTTCCACGTTTTCCCCATTGTGGCGATGTGCTGGGCCGCCTTTGGCACGACACCACCGTCGCTCTTATTTCGTTTACGCTCACCCCCTCTTGATTTGTAATCCTGTCCACCGTCTTCACCTTTAAGTCCATTGGCTCTCTTTCCATCATCATGAGAATTTCCTTTCTTGTCCCTTTTTCTCTCTCTCCAATTCATAGACGAATCCCACGTCTTACCAGCTTTGCGCGCCTCAATCGCCGTCGCCTTGGCCCGCCGTGCTCGCTGACCTGGACGATTCTTTTTCCTATCTTCTTGAGAACCATACTCGTCCTCATCCCCTTCCATATCAGGATCCCCACCATCGCTATACACTTCAGTTGAATTCCCCGCCAAAGACCCGATGAATAACCCGGAAGCTCCTTCATGCCCACCCAAATCCAAGCCGCGTTTTCTATCATTGAAACCTCCCGCAACCACAACCGTATCATTCCCAGAGGCATTCCCTTGTCGATTGTACTTTTTCTTCTTTTTGTTGCCCCCATGAAGATTTTCTCCTGGATTGTCCTCCCCTCGTCGCATCACCTCTTGACGCATAGCCCATTGCCGATACTCGGTGACTTTGTCATTGCACTGGTCCAGACTAGAAGACAGACGTTTATGTCGAAGAATAGACTCGAGTAGAGTTTGGTAGAATGGATCGTCAAATTGGGGCGATGCTTTTGAATCTAGCCTTCGGTTCTGTGATTCGTCGGTTTGTATTTGATCTGGATGCATGGGCGCGTCTATGCTGTTGTCGCCGACACCCAGATTGTGCGCTGCGTGTACTCGTGGATCAAGACTTAAGACTCCTAATCGTTTTAGTCCGACTTGTACCAAGGCGTCTAAGTCCATCTTTTTGGTACGCTCTAATTTCAGCTGGAGTGTTTCTATTCTTTTCAATGCTCTGGAGAGTATCTCCTTCTTTTCTTTGTTGTCATCGTCGCCCTTCCCAGTGTGGTCACTCAATGAGTCATTTGCGGCCTTGATGGCTCGGACTATCTTTTGGCATTCAAAAGATTTCACAACCTTGGCGTCTCTGTGGAGGTGTTTTGAGCAAGCATGATTCAATTTGTTGTATCGATCTATGCTCTCGATTTGGTATCGCTCTTCCATCGACTGCCTTACCCGTTTTCCATTCTTGCCCTTTTTGGACTGCTTGGAAGGGTTGATACCGTCAGGACTCATAGCGGACATTCTCTATTAAGGTAGCCCCCTTCTTCCGGAGGTCAAGACAAACACACTGCCTGCACCTATTACCATAACCTTCCTTGCCCGGTGGTGCCGCCGGTGTGGACCTGTCTGTGTGGGGGGCGGGCTCTGTTTTGTGTGGTCGCCCAGCTGGATCGCAGGTCCATAGATAGCCGTAGATAGAGTGCTACGTAGCCACGCACCGCGGTGGACGATTGGTCAGGAAAACCTTATTGCGTTAGCTCTTAGTACGAGCTTACGCCCACGTACAAGAAGCCGAAGAGCTGTCCCAATAAATTAGCTTTCGCGCCATTTATTTTCCCGAAGGACATCGAAAGAATCGGAACACACAGATCCAAAGATCTTGTGTTTCGCCTTTCCCTAGATCAGAGACAATCTCGCTCTTCTGGATGCTCATTACTTTTTCGATCGAGCATCATCTAAAGCCAATTCACTATCATCGCTTCGCTTCGTCCATCAACGACTAAAGTGTCCACCCAAAATTTTCAAACCCACCCTCCACTCCCTAGGGCATTTTTGGTTAGGCACTCTAGCCTTAACTAGGAATGAGGTGGGCGCTGCCGACATCAATGAGGACAATGGTGACAATGACAACAACAATGACGAGTCATCTATTACAATACTAGTGTAAACAGCTGTAACTTTTGTCACAGTAGGTAACAAGATTTACAGTATTGCCCTAGTTTTTCCTAAGGTACCCCACCTGGAGGCGTCATGATGGACAAAGCAGATATTGCATTCTTTGATGATAGGGACGACAAGGAATATGCCAACATTTGGATAAATGCTGTGGCATCTCTGCTCAAAAGGCTGGCAACGGCATGGTGGTATAGTGCCTCCCGAAGAGGGAAGTAGGTTTGGTTGTGATGAAGGCAGGGGAATCTTTATTTCTCGACAATGAGAATATTGAAATAATCGGACAGAGCTGGAACTTTGGCCAAACGCCAAGTGCGTGATGGTGCTAAAACAGCTTCCAGTGTCAGGTCGAGAGTCGGCCGAGACGCCTACCGAGCATCACTATTTGGATGTTAAAGTACTGAATGACACGAGCGTTACAGTTTGGATTAGCCATATCATTACTCTGTGATGAAAGCTTCAATCGACTGGCGCAAGAAAAACATGAATAATATTAGATGGGCTTCGCTCATCCAGTCAAAATGCTTAATCTCTGTCAATCGCTTGTTCTTTTTCCGTACAACGCTAATAATCTTGTTTAACAAGAGAGGTTTGGTGGTTAGGTGGTATGTCGGCATGCGCAATAAATCATATTCGAAGCAAAACTTACGGATGATGAATCCTTCCTGCCCAAGCTCTTTCATTGTGTCGCCCGCCAGGAAACTTTTCGTACGTGTATTTTACGCCCGCTTGATCGAAAATGAATCTCATGGCATCAATCATCGGCTGCAGATTGGTATCTAGCCACCAATAGCCCGGGTTCCAAAACTTATCATTCATTGTGAAGTGGTCGTGCACATCAAATATCGGTACCTTTTTGTCATCGGCATCTCCTCCGTTGTCCATGTAAATATTTTTGGTTTTCAAGCCCGAGGTGAGACCTTCAATTGGCTTCGGGAGTACATTCATCATTTCGCCGATAGAAGCAGCGAATTCATTTGTAGTCACAAGATTTGCCGTTACAGCTGCAATTGTTCCAGGTTGAAAGCACGGAGAAAGGCACGCAGCGCCGCCGAAAATCTTTTTGGGGGCGGTGTGGGAATGTTCGGTTTAGGATGGGGAAGGCGACGCTCTCAGAGTCAGGGATGATACGATTGCAACAACGTACCTCCGGGTACCTCAATACCAGCTGCAGGCTTGCTTGGCCACCCAAACTACATCCAATGGTTGAAATATGTTCAGAACCATCTTTGACTCGAAATCTGTTCATGATGTATGGGTGTAACGTCGTGGCAACAAACTCTCCGTGTGCTTGAGATACTGGATGATTGTAATCTCCATACTCACTGTGCCGTCTCGGCATACCAGGGAGAAATGTTCCTTCCGCGCATGGGATGCAAACTACTATTGGAGGAGTATCCGTACGAAGCATGTTTCTTTCGGATAGGCGTGTGAGTGCACCCACGAGTCTCATTGATGACCCCGTCCAGCTGGATGAATCGTCGAAGGCTTGTGTTTTGGGCATGATACACAACATAAGATCATTAGAGTATGTTGCATTAGTGGCAATGTACATCGTTGATTGGATGTGTCTTCAACGCGAATGGAATGGTACCACTTATATATTATGTACCATGTCATCACGCGCAAGACAACTCACCAGTTTGCCCGTCGTGGCAATATAGAACGGGAAATCGCTGATGACGGTACTCGGAAGAATGATACTCTTTTGGCAACCATACTTTGACATCTCTTGGAGGCAGGACGACATTTTCAACCAATGAAGTAAATGGATTGAGTTGGTTGAGATTGAAGAATGGATTGTTGCCACTGACTTCTTGACCAGGGAAAAGATCAACGCGCGGGAGGGTGATGACTTGTCCACCGCAAGGTCCATTCGGGAAGGGAGCTGCCAACGGTCGTTCGACGTGATAGCTCGTCCAAGCGTTCGAGCGTTGTTGGGGCATAGATTCCGAGGTATAAGCATTTGCAACAAAACATGAAACGAGGAGCAGGACCATAATATTGGCTCTTTTATCAGCAGCTACAAACTGGAGCAAGTGGCGCATGTTGCTGTTGGCTAATGTTAGATTCTCAACTACGTACTGGATAAAGTAAAATGAAACAAGNCGGAGGGCTTCAGCGGCGCGGATTTGAAGACTCTGTGCACCGATGCTGCCATGGAACCCGTACGGAAGCTTGGCGCCAAGGCGATGGAAATGGATCCTAAGGATGTCCCTCCCATTTCGTATAAGAATTTCCGCAAAGCACTTCGCCAGGTTAACCCGAGTGTTGCCCAGTCCGATCTGGCTTCTCATATAGAGTGGAATAACACTTACGGTAGCATGATTGCCCCCCGCAGTGATGACAGCAGTCAAGAGAGTGATACAGGAAGTGTTGATGACTGATGAAGCACTAGGTCTGAGAAATATTCCAATGGTTAACCATTAAGTTCACAACTCGATCACAACACCAATGCCGAACATCTTCCAATGAGCTACCTATGGTACTTATTATGGATGAATACTTCATGTGTACTAGTCAGAGCTGGACATTTTTCTTTCAGTTTGATGCTTATTCATAACTTATGGGACCATCAGTTGAAGCATCCTTGTTGTCATGAAAGTGGTAGCTAAGTATGTAAGATGAATTTGGGAAGTTAATGATATCTACATATAAAATGAAACTTGTAACACAGAACATTGAGCAGTAATGCCCAAGGTCTCCCTCGTCAGCCTCCACTTTAATCCGATCAGGGGCTCCGAATGCTTCTCTTGGCAGCTGTGACTGGAATCAAACACCACCTCTGGCATCCCCCGATTGCCCTCCTCCTTTACCCTTGCTCCTGCTCCTGGAGTTGCTGGGGCTGGGGGGTCCCTGTTTGTCCTTGTTGTGCTTGGTGTGGCGTGCGACCAAGGGAAGTTGCGCCAGTGATCTCACAGGTGGACACGATCCCAATAATCCAGTAATCTTTAGGCGCGGTCAAGTGCTCCGAAGAAAAAAATTGAAAGCCAAACATCTCAAACATTACAAAAAGTCTAAATTAGACAGAAGTCACCTTTCTCTTTTTTCCCTCTTGCCATCCCATTGTCCCCAAAAGTAAAATGAAGAAAGTGAAAATCAAATATCATACTTATTAGTATGGGTTCCTACGTGCAATTTGCTCATAGCCCAGATATTCTTTGCCTATCATCATTGCTTGCAGTGGCCGCCCCCCCTTGTCCTATGCCACCGCCTCAGCCCACACCGTCCGTCGCCAGCAGGCTGACGAGCAAGAACTGGATGGTGGTGGTGGTACGCGCACAACCTTTTACTGCCATCACCATCATGTGCCTCCCTCCACTCTGATTTACTCTCTCCCTCCGTCTCACACATGTGGTTGTGATGGTGGTTACAGCCCTCCACCTGACATGGGATGAGGGATGGACCAATGCTTCACACCAGATGCTGGCCAACTCATGCCATGCCCAGTCGCACTCAGGCGATGCCACATCTGCGATGTGAGTTGCCGCTGACACAAAGTTTTCCACGCACAGCTTCTCATACCACTGATGCGGCTAAATCCACTGTTGAAGAAGCATTGATCATTGATGGTGATGGCTGGTCTGTGATTTGAGGAGGTGGGAGAAGTAGTTGACTGCATGCGTGCAACAAGGTGAGTAAATGGCCCAACTGGACTATGGCCAGATGACCTTGTCTTCTACCTGGGGGTTTATTTGGAGAGGGGGTGCCGTGTTTCTTGTCTGAAAGAAATATATGGTGGCACAGGGAGGAGGGAGGCGGTGCGGCGGTGGTGGCGGTGAGAAGATAACTGATCCGGATTTGAAATGTTTTACTACCTTGGATCCGGCCCTAAAAAATCCGAAGAAAAATAACCCAGGTATCGCCAAAACCCGGCGATAAATTGGCGAAATTTGGAAGCATGCGTCACTCTCGCTCTTTCGCCTCATGATGTCTTTTTCGCTTCACGCTCGCTAAAACCACCGCTAACCGCTTACGCTACGCTCACATCACATCGCCGCTCACTTCAACAGCTACTCGTCCAGACCATGAAGTGCGCCATCACAAGCGTCGCGGCCGCCCTCCTCCTAACGGGGGGAGCCTCCGCATTCACTGTCCCACGACCGTCGTCGTGTGCGCCCTCGCG
>JALLOS010000569.1:0-11546 GCA_036939435.1 Stephanodiscus minutulus
AATCACCTCCACCTCGACCCTTTTCTGTCATCCTATCCCCCACAATCGTCCCCCTGACTTAGCTCCTCCCCCCCAACTATCGGCATCAGTTGATTGTTGCCTCGGATGGGTGGCGCAGCGCTCGCAAGCTTCCTGTTGCCCATCATCATCCCATCATTGTGTCGTCGAAGCGTCTTCATCGTGTCGTGCCGCGTCATCGTGCCGTCCGTCGCCGTCGTTGTGACGCCCGACGCCGTCGTCGTGCCGTGTCGTCGTCTTCATGCCGCCTGTCGTCCTCGTGCCGCCCGTCATCGTTGTCGTGCTGCCCGTTGCCGTTGTTGTGCCGACTGTCACCCTGCTGCCCATCGCCGACGTCGTGCCGCCCGTCGCCGTTGTTGTGCCGTGTCGTCGTGCTGCCCGTCACCTTTTGTGTTCCTTGGCAGCCAATCAGAGGAATTGGACCAAACAAAGGCACAGTGGCGTCATCCATGATGTATATATGGAGCGAGTGCCCTTGGATATGCAAAATGGGGGCCGACGGTGTGAATACAACGACATCAATGACCATGATGTCATCATGTCGGAAATACCATGGTTGTGCGCCGTTGTGGATGGAAGTACCTCACCCTACGGTAGCTTAATATTAGATCCCACGTGAAACCCTTTCTCGTCGCCAAAACACACCCCACAAACACCCCCCAACAGCCATTTGTGTTTGTGACATTGACAATGGTCAAAAACATTGAATATGACATCGGGGCACAAGCAAATTGACCCCCTAAACATCGGTCCGCTCGGGGGGCCACTCGGTCGGGACAACTAGACCCCATGGCGAACATGATGATATCGCCCTTTTTAAAGTCCGCAGCAGTTGTATTGGCAAAAAGGGCCATCGTCCTCGGATTGAATTCAGCTAGTTTAGTTGAATTCAGCTAGGGCGACCAATGAACCGTTATTACACTGCTAAAAGTCCTGTCCCTCAACTTCGCGGAGGGCAAATAATATTGGATTTTCTGTGGGGTAAAACTACCAATGGTAGTAACTTTGTAGTGAATAGTTAGGCTGTGATTTCTTTAGTTCGCACACAAATACACAAATAATTTACAAAAGATCATTGCAGAACAGTTACAGCTCCCATCTGATGGTGTCTTCTGTGTATTCACTGTTTTTCGGTGGTTTTGTTGGTGCATGGGCAACACAAATGCGCAAATGCACAAATGCACAAATAGGACGATGAGGTGGAAGCGGCGGCAGCGGCAAAGATCAGCGTTGGCGGCAGACAAATACAAAAATCTTAATAGCGGCAGCGTAAGAAATGTTGGAAGCGGCGACGGCAATAGCAGCGACGATGGCGATGGCGATGGTGGGCGGCGGGCGGCGGCGGCGACACTACGACGGCGGTGACGGCAACGGCGACGAGACGACAATGGCAGCGGCGATGGCGATAGTGGGCAGTGACGGTGACGACGACGATGACATATACTGCGGTGACAGCGGCAATGATGACAATGGTGACAGTGACTGACGATGACAACTATGATCGTGGTGGCGAAGATGATGATCATCACAGTCTCGACAACTGCGGCGGCGGCGGCGGCGGCGGTGACAGCGACCGACGACGACAACAACAATGGCGGCGGCAAAGATGACGATCGTCACAGCGGCCAACAACGATGACGGCAGTAGTGGTGACGGGGGTGATGACGGCACAACAATCAACTAATAGCGGCAGCGGAAGAAATGGAGAAAGCGGCGACAGCAATGGCAGCGGTGATGGCGACGGCAACGGCGACAGTGATAGAGTCAACAATACACAATTAACTGAAAGCTGCAGCAAAAGAAATGGCGGTGGCGGTGATGGCAACGGCGACGGCAATGGCAACAGAGACAGTAACAGCGGGCGGCGGCGGCGGCGGCGGCAGCGGCAGCAACAAGACAACGGCGGTGACGGCGACGGCAACAATGAGGTACAGTCGGCCAACTGTGGCAGCAGTGGCAAAGATGACGATGGCGATGATTTCCAACTCCCACGTAGCTTTCAACAGAGAACAAAATGGAGGTATCGTTGATTTTGTGTTTGTGGGATCCGAAACTCAACAACGAACCGTCAGTGGGCACAAAGTTGCCAAAGTCAAACGCGGCTAGAAACTCAGCCGAAAAGATGGAAAGAGAAGGGATTGTCATCAAGACGGCGGGACGACATTCTCCAATGATGAAGCACCAGCAAAAATGAAACCTATCAGACCGCTACTTGAAGGGGGGGAGGATAATTAAATGAAGGGGCGTGTCTGAGTAAGGTTCCACATGACACTATAATGTCTACCTATGTACATAGTTTTCTATTTATGCATTTGTAAATGTCTATTTGTCGCACAAATAAAAGTTTCACGTGGAGGGTTTATTTGTGCGACAAATAGAAATTTACAAATACACAAATAAAATGCTGGTCATTTTGTAATGTGTATTTGTGTATTCACCAAAAAAACTGCTTTTCGGACAAAACAAATACATATGAGACAATGTTGAAGGTGAAAAACATTCGCAGAGATGGAAAACAGTCATTTGTAATTTGTGTATTTGTGTGCGAGCTAAAGAAATCACAGCCATAAGGTTGTTCCCGACACTTTCAGTGGATGCTGTAAACCAAAGAATAGTGTCCAGACCTATTCCCACTCAAGTCAAGTGCAAAATTCCCGGTATTCAAAGATGGGGTAGTGCCAGAGATGCAAACGTGCCATCCCCAAGACCCCCAGAATCGTGACTACTAATTAGTAGTCACCGAATTTCAGCTGCCGAGGCCCCCATCATGGCTGGCATGGCAAACCGAGCATACTGGTCACGAGGGAGACCATATACGACATGTATGTGCCGTCATTGTTGCCGCTGATGCTCTGCATTGGCGGTACGACCATCACGACTGGCTAACACCACAGACAACAATTTGTCCACGCGTTGTGCCTTGAGTAGCTAAATAAAATTAATAATGATAACTTTTTCTAGTTTTAACAAGCTAGTCCTGTCGCATAGTATGCTTGTTGATTGTTGTAAATGTATGCTCAAAAGCCGGGAGTGGGGCCCTGCGGCGGCCGTAGGACTACGGCAACCACCATCATTGATCTTGCATGCTGTAGGAATAGTCTCCTCCTGCCCCTATTCTGTCTTCTTTGACACCACCACCGCAACACATCATTCCCCCATAATGTACCAAATCGGTGGACGTGGCACAACGACCCATTCGGAGTTGAGGCTGCCGAGCCGACAGCTCCGATGCCGACGGGGATGCTCTTCCTCACCTCGTTGGGGAGGCATCGCCAATTGTCTGGTATACTACCCTACGTATTCCTACGTATTCCTACGTAGGACACATCCCACAACAACCCCACACCATCCGTCAACACGTTGTGATCTACTAGGTGGCACATTCCGACCGGATTCTGCCGGAATTCTGAACGGAATTAGGGTTTCTGTACTTTGAAAAACCGGAACGAGTTCTGTGTTTGACCGGAAGGCATACATTACTATGTACGTAGTATGTAAAACACGTTCCGTTCTTGACCGGAACTTGATTTTTCATAATCACCCCCCCCCGCAACAACTCAACGCACCTATCCTTCTTGGCCGCCCATATTCATGTTAAGATCAGAATTGAAGAGGGTCAAAATTTTGTCAGAGCCGTCCAGCAAAAGACGACGAAGACGCAATCCGCTCATTGGTAGGTTTATTACTGTGGCTGATGCGCCCTTATTTGCATTCCCCCGCGATGGCAAAAAAAAACTCCCACCGCGAGTGTCTTAGATCATTAATATCTCTTTTATCTCTTCCTAAACATGTCAGGAAGGGTTCGGCATGCGGACAAGCGCATCAAGCGCACCGTCGCGTATTTATTGCGGTGCCCAGCGTCAAGGTGCCAGAGGCAATACACAAGGACGAGGCGACAACCCCCCCCCCTAGTCTTCATCTATCCTTTGTGAGGTCCCGTCGCTTTGCCGGCGGATTCATTGCGGTGCACGGCAACCTTCCTCTGTCACATAGATGACGTGGGCGATGGCAAGGGCGACGAGAGTTGCAGGCGACGAGGAGCGAAAAGGGCCAAGGCAAGGGCAGCAAGGGCAATGGCAACGGCAACGGCAATGAGGGTGGTTGGTGATGTAGAGGGTGAGGGCGGCAAGGCGATGGTGATAGCAACAAGGATGGTGGGCTAGTGATGGTGACGGTGACAGCAACAGAGACGGCAGAAAAAGGTTGAGGGCGAGCAACGGCGACGGCAACGGCGACGGCGGCGGCGGCGGCGGCGGCGGCGGCGATGGCGGCAAGGGCAATGGCAACAATGGTGGCAAGTGACAAAGAGGGCGATGACGACGGTGGCAAGAGCAATGGTGATGGTAACGAGGGTGGCGGGCAAATCAAAGCAACGAGGGCAAAGGCGACAGCAACGAGGGCGATGGCGATGGTGACAGGGGCGGCATGCGACAAAGAGGCGAGGGTGAGGGTGATGCCGAAGGCGATAAGGATGCTGAGGGTGGTGGGTGACGAAGAGGGCAGGGGTAGCATGGCAACGGTGACATCAACAAGGGTGGTGGGCGAGCAATTGCAATGGCAACAAGGGTGGCAGGCGAGGAAGAGGGCAAGGTCGGCAAGGGTGATGGCAATGGCAATGAAGAGACGACAACGAGACGACAACGAGACGACGTGATGACGACGTGATGATGACGAGACGACGACGAGACGACGACAAGATGACGTGATGACAACAAGACAACGACGAGACAATGCCAGCGCATGGCAGAAGCAATTCATGGATGTGACATAAATGGATTCAATGGAAGATACTCGAAGATACAGGGAATTTGTGGATGGATAATATAGCGGGCGGTGCAGAAACAACGAGGGATTGGTGTGAATATGTAATATCTAATAATCTAACACTTTTAGTATGGGTCAACCATGTCATATATCTCGACCCCAACACGTAGGATGCCCAAACCAAGCAAAGGACACGTCGCCTATGATGTGGGGAAGAGGCTGGTATGCCTGGTTTGGGAGCCGCTGGCCCATAGGCGAGCAAAAGCCGTCGGCTACCATGGTTGGCCGATGATTGGGTATTTTCAGTACCTAGATGCTCGCGTATCTAGGAATAGTAAAAAATAGGGAAAATTCAATCTCACAACGCGTAATTGGGGTTAATTGTGTGTACTTTGCTGATAGGGGGGGGATAGATGAAATGCTTCCCACCATATCTTGTTCACCAAGGCCAAATAACCATGTCATTATGGTCAACGAACAAACTACCAATTGGTAGCTAATCTACAAATTGGTAGTGCCCCACAGAAAATCCTACATGTATCCAAAATTGTGATGTTAAACTCATAGTAAAAAAGTTAAAATCACTCTAGTTGATTACCTGATCCCTACTCTATGTACGTAGACCCTGGACCCACACTTACTTACAATCATTATGATGTTTTTCACTTATCCGCTTTATTGCCAAAAGTTATCTATCGTTAAGGGACCCCCCCCCCCCCCTTAGTGATAGGTATTCTTTGGCAATAAGGCGGCCTATGTGAGACTAAATGTAAGTGTGCCTTGGCCTGCTTCTATGCAGGGACAGGGCTCAAAAGGATATGGGATTTTGGTTCTGTCGATATTTGGTTCTAAGAACGTTCTAAGTCTATTAGAACAGGCCAAAAACTTGTGTAGAAATTAAACAATCAAACTATTTTAGAACTGCTTGTTACACGACATGTGTAATACGGTTCTACATTAGAACAGACTAAGTCCACGTTCATGCCATGAGTAAATCTTTTGCGGCAACTCACACAGCGCACCAGCAGTGTTCCAATTGCAAATGCGTGCACGTTCTCTTCACGCCAGTGTTTGGATTAGCAATGTCCACCAACCACCAATCTGACCTCAACTCCAGCAACCGTAAGTCCTATATGATCTCCGACAACTTCAAGTCCAACTTCCAGCCGGACAAATGTACCAACCAGACAGCTGATGTCCAATCAAACAGCCAGTTTGACGAATGCACCAACCGGACAGCCGGAGTCAAATCAAACATCCAATCAAACAGCCAGTCAACCAAATGCACCAGCCCAACTGCCAGTGTCCAACGCCAATGTCCATCAAATAGCCAGTCCGAAGAATGCACAAATCCAATCTAGGTCTAAAATGAAGTGCGGTGCTGAAAACATCTTTAGTATTTAAATGGTAATTTGATTATGCGAAAACCTTTTTTTGGAACGAGTTCTTAAAAGGTTAGAATGTTAGAACCAAATTACAATAGAACAGAATTACATTTTACCCTCAAAAGAGGTTAACCAGTAGGCTGCGACATCGCATCCCCACCATATCACTTGTTCAATCGTCCCCATCTCTTCGCCCAACACATCTGCCCCCACTCCGGTACATTTAGCATTAGCACACTGTCTCCTCGCTACATGTGTTGTGGTTTTGCCTAATTTACCTGTGTGGTGAGGACTCCGCCAATTTTCTAGGGAGCTGCAGATTTGTTACATTTGCAACAAGGATTGCCCACCACAGTCTAGTGCTGGAGAATGACCAATGCAAGGGGGGGGGGGGCGGGTGGAAGCAGATCGGAGGAGGGAGGTGCTCCAGGTAGAGACTGTTTTGATATGGAAATGTAGATATGTGTACACCAAGTAATAGTCATCAAGAACTTTAAAAACATCATGTCAACACTTCCATATTGTGCCCATAGCCGCTGATTGTCTGGCTAACCAAATGCCCCAATTAACTAGCAATTTGAGCCATTTTGTTTCCAGAGTACATGCTCATGGCACATAAAAACTACACATGTTGTTGTCGTGCATAGGTAGAAGAAGTCTAAACAATAATGGGAGACGATTCCAGCTCTAAGTTGGCCTTTGGGGCTACTACAAAAGCAGAAACCAGTCCTTGGGTATAAGTTACCTTAAAAAAAGAGGGAAGAAAAAACATAGGAATAAGTAGATTTCTCCAGAGGAAATCAATTTTACCATATTCTAAACTAACATTGGCCATTTCTCTGCAATGATATTCAATATCATTAGCTATCTAGTGAGGACAAAATAGGTGTCGGGATCCTTGCCAAGATGCGGCAGCTTAGATATCATTTATTTTGACGTGATAAGATGCTTGTTGCAGGCGGCATGGCTGAGCAGAGACGGGCACTAGAAAGCATGTATTGCCTCACACTCTTCTAGTGGCATCACTGCTTGATTATCTGTCCCGTTGATCTCAATTGCATCGGTTTACGATGCCGGAACGCGTAAGGCAAATCACCAGGCGCAACAGCAGCATCTGTATTTTTGTCTTCATCCTCATCTTGTGCTGATTCAAATGACTCATTTACCCCCCTTCTCCCACCGACTCCTCCCCAAAAAGATCGACGTCCTCAGAACCGCTCGGCACGTTGTCCTTGTTGTCCGTTGAGAGGCCCAGCATCCCCAAATGGGTTTTGTTCAGAATCTTTTTCTCAATTGAGATGCCCTGATATATCCGATCATTGACCCCCCCCCCCCGGCTTACCCATTGGCTTCTTCTTCATTTTGTTGCAAATGGTTTTCATCCAATGTCTCTTTAGGTCATCTGTGTTACGAGGAATTTCCTCCTTTGACTGCTCAGGATAGGCAAAAGAAACATCTTGCCATTCATAGTCACCGTTTGGCAATATTTCTGAAATGATGTTGATCAGGAGATCATTCTTATAATTGACGGCGCCATTTGTGTGGGGCATCTTTCCAGCAACAGCGCTAAAAAATGTGCCTTGTATGGAGCTACGACAATAGGGCGAAGCGTCAGGTAAGTGGCAACGCAACCCCGGCACTGCGGTCCAAGGGATGGTGGTATAGCGTCAAGATGGGGTGGCGGCTTTGACGGAAATGGACCGAAGAACATGAGTTTTGAGCTGGCATAAATATTTATGCCAGCATAAAATCTATTCGCCCTGTCCGGACAGGGCCGATATTTTATTCTATTCGTAAACACCATATTTTCTTGGTTTATTCCGGCATAAATCCGATAAACAGTTTACAATACGAATTTTGGCAGACACCCAGTAGTAGCGTTCAAACCCAATAAATATTTCTTAACTACCTAGTATTACCCATTTTTTTGATCTCTGTCCGATCTGTCCTTATCACGCAAGGCCAGTTCGGCCTTGTCTAAGACGCCATCGCCATTCACGTCATACTGTGCGCCGGCCCATTTCTTCTTAAGATATGCACCACTCCTCATCTCTTCCATTCTACTCCTCGTTCGATCGAATGCAAATCCCTCATCATTGGCACTGTTTAAATTTACTTGGAACATGTTTCCAGGATTGCTTGCCGCATGTATGACTGCCTTCACATTACATTCGTACAGTGCATCAATGAGGGTAATCCACCTCCTCACCAGATTCACCTCGTGGTAATTTATTTTCGGCACGTCCTCGATGAAGATTGTGTGGTACATTTCTCCAATGGCGAGATAGTCTGCCGCCCCCTTGGGCGTCCGGCACAGATCGTCGAAGGAGAAGCGTGCGATTTCAAAGGTCACAGAGACATGGGGAATCGCGATCCGACGTCCGTGAACGTCGATAATCATCGGCGCAACGATCGAATCTTTCGTCATCGTTCGGAACAACTCGATGAAATCATTCTTGGCTGAGCCGGGAGGACCATCGTCATCTGCGAAGTACACACGTTGGTGTGCGGATGTGCCACTTCGCTCCGCATCGTTGCCACCGCTGCCGACCATGCGATAGTCCACCTCGGACTCCCACATGCTAACGACTGTGCACTTCTCCTCCAACAAATCAATGAATGGGAGGAACAAGTCCCGCTGCAGTCCACCCTTGTACAAATCTGTCGGCGGACGATTCGACGTGGCAACGATGATGGTACCATTATCGATGAGACCAGTGAACAAACGTTTGAGAATAAGTGCATCCGCGATGTCGGTGACCTGGAATTCGTCAAAGCATAATATCTTTCCCTCGGCGATCGTCGATTGGATGACGTAATCAAATACATGGTCACCGCGTAGGCCCTTCATCTGCTTTGCCAGATGCATTTGTCGATTCACATTGAGCATGAATTTGTGAAAGTGTACCTTCTGCTTCCCCCCCAAGGTTAGCGCAGATGATGGAGAGATTGAGTCGAAAAAGAGATTCATGCAGTAGGTCTTTCCGCATCCGACACCGCCGTGGAGATAGACGCCCTTCGGTGGTCTCTTGAGTCCCGCCTTTCGCGCGCCACGCCATGTGGTGTCCTCGTCTTCGGACAGCGGCCACGAAAGGAACCCGTCAAAGATGGACATTATTCCGTTGCCACCACCGCTTTGGGGATCGTTATTCTCATTTACTTTCCACGAAGTTCGTGGTGCGAGGGGAAAGAAGGTGAGGCCCTCTTCCACATCCGCATCGAGCTGTTTGCCTGATTTGGTACCACCAACGGCACTCCCATCCTCTCGTTTGCTGGGTGGCCGGGGACATATTTCCGACCGCAGGCGATCCAATTCCAAAAGCGCACGCATCTGATGAGGGTCCCTTTCGATCTCTCCCGATTGTGTTAGGGATAAGTATCGCTCGAGCAATCCCCGGTCATCGTCGTAGTTGTCGGCAATCGCTTGGTCGCCACTCATCGTCGCGATCGATGATCGCCTCGTGATCATCGATGGGTGGTCGCGTTCATCCCCGGATAACGACGTCCTCCGCCACCGATGAGAGGGAGCGGCGCTCGATGATAATACTATCGTCCTCGGAGGACGGTGAACATGGCGAAGGATAGACCTTGCCGGCGTCGTTGGTGGAATAGGGCGTGGCATTTCTGATCTTTGGGTTGTTACTACCTATGTACTCCTGAAGAAACCAGAAAACATGTTTTCAGGGGGGAAAGGGGGCCACTGCCCCCCCATTTTGGCACGATTGTTTTCAACCGACCAGAAAGGAGGCCGGGGTTTGAGCACCCCCAAATATTTGGTCCTTCAAAGGAAACTTATCGCCAACGCGCCGGAAAACGCCGGAAAACGCTACAAAACGCCGGAAAACGCCGGAAAATGCCGGAAAATGCCGGAAAATGCCGGAAAATGCCGCAAAATGCCGCAAAACGCTGCAAATGATCGCTAAATCGCCGCGCCACAAAAAAATGTACTCGCACAAAATAGCACATTGACAAGATGATCGCGCGACGGGGTGGATCGGGAGAGGTCCTCGATGTCGATGGGGCCGTGGTGGCAATTCGCGACGGCGGGGGGGACGACGACGACGACTGCTGCGGCGGTGGCACGCGCAGCGGCGGACGATCGCGACGACGACGATTGTGTCGATGGTGGTGATCGTGTTGGAGGCGGTGGAGCGTCAGCAGTGCCGCGTTGGCGGCGGGCATCGCCGCTGCTGCTCGCGGTCCTCGCGTCGGCCGCGACCGCCGCCGATGCCGCGTGCGTCGTCGTGGTTGTCGTCGTGGTCATCCGCCAAAAAGGTCAAGGTCAAGGGGTCCACGGGGCAGACGAACATTTTTTTGTGGCGTGCTCGCGGTCGCCGCCAATTCGCCGCAAAACGCCGCAAAATTTCTACCATCTGCCCCTTCGCCGCTGGCTCCGCTCATGAAATTCACCTTCAAAATAAAAACCGAGCCAGTCACTCAGGCAGGAGCCATCATTGTTGCCGTTGTCGCCTTCTCCTCCGGATCTCTCGCAACGGTCGCCTTCTACGCCCAGAGCCCGCCGGTTAGCATCATCTGCTTGGTCGTTCTCGCCATTGTTGTCTACTTGGCGTTGCGATTCTCGCATTTTAGGTACTGGCCAACATGGCCTTCCTTGAACTCATTCAAACTGGTTCTACTACGCCAAGGTGGTGACGCATGCAGTGAGTACCCTGGCATTGGAATACAAATACAACGGCATGAACGGAGGGGATAATCTGGTATTGCGACCGTTCAAGGCGGTGAGTGAATTGGTCAGGCTGGCCGTGACCAGCGGCTTGAGGAGTATCAGGAGGGGGGGGATCAATCCGTTAGGGAATATCTGGCGGATAGGAATGATGGTGATTTCATGACAAAGAACACGAATGCACTGCATGACACTGATGTAAGAACAGGAGTAGGAGTGGATTGAAAGGGTCAACAATCTAGGGTAAGTTTAACCCGCTGCAGACTGGAGGTGCGGTGCAAGCCTGGGTTGGGACACAAAGTAACGCCGCTAACCCTACCTTAGGTTTATCACATGATACTTGTCTACATACAATGAGCGATGACGACCAGACAAGACTGCACAAAAAGCACAAACAACACTACAAATACCATCACCATGGTGGTGGAGCCACTCGCCCCTCCAGTGGCGTGGATTTGATGAATCCATGCCGCCGGAGGAACGGGCGGCCTGTCGCATGTTTTTTCGATGCCGTCATCGCGGGGTTTTACTAGGTTCATTAAATTAAAGTAGAACTTAATATATTTTGATGGGCATCTCTGAAAAGGAATTGTCCTCAGTCTGCCTGGATGAGGAGACTACGAGGGAGGGGTGAGGCACAACTTGTCGGGGCTGCTCGAGCTGCCTTAGCTGGAAATGTCGCCATTTTAGATGTC
>JALLOS010000570.1:1825-13093 GCA_036939435.1 Stephanodiscus minutulus
TGTTAGAGATCAGAAAACACATTCTCATTAGTAAAATTAATTAAACACTAAGTTATTTACCGCAGTCAACATCGTCGTCGTGTTTGTTCTTGCATTTGTTGTTATTCCTGTGGCAGCGTGAACTACATAGCCGATTGGCTTTCTTGCACGAACAGCTCTGCTTCGTGCAATCACTCCTGCAATTGCAACTAACTATCCCCTGTCCCCCAACGCTTGATACATAACGGGCTGCTTCCCTCTCTGTTAGCCTTGGCAAAGATAAATAGTTGTCGTAGGCATCCCGCAGGTTGTTTAAATCGATATCATTCGATCCTTTAGGCAGTAGCTTCAGGGCATGATACACATATGCACGGTGAAGAAGTCCCTGTGCCACCGCAACTCTACAACTTGAATTGAGTTTGTTGACGGAAACAACAACGCCACAAAGGTTGCCACCGTCTACCTTCGTACGATCGACATCATCAAGTGGCACCAGGACAACGTCCCCTTTTTTGATCAACAGTTGCGGAGATTTATTCAGCAACTTGGACCTTATCGAGTTTGCCGTCTTAGCCATATTTGCTGCGGCTCTGTTGCGGAGATCGTGGCGCCTTGGTGATACGGCATGAGCTTCAGTTTCTTCAGCAGCTTTCTCAAGCCTTGTACGAAAAGAATCAACAAACGTTGTTGAGGGATACTTGTGGTACATGGTCCATGTAGTCGAGAGTCCATCATCACCTTCCCATTCTACATCCTCATCCACCTTGAGGTCCCCATTGACGTCCAGTACCTCGTACTGATCCTTCCTCACTTTGATCAAAATACATGGCGCCCAGTTGTCATCGTCAGTGATGTCCTTGTTGTTGATGCAGTATATGATCGGAAACATCGTGCGAAGCTTTGCTTGTTGAATTTCTGGAAGGGAGACAGGTCTATCAGGTCCATCACGCTCTTTATATAATTCCAGCCAACGATTAGAAACATTGGTACCCTCACAAGTTTTCGACCGGCGCGCACTTTCATTGGTAGTGGTAGTAGGGGGGGTAATAGGGTTTTCCGTGGTGGGTGTTGAGAGAACTGCTTCCTTCAGCGCATCGATCTTGGCTTTTTTCATATCCCTCGCATCTCTCTTGGCTTGTGTCAGATCCATCATAGTGTTGATATCCACTTCAGGGGGGCGCTTCCTATTGATTTGCACTGGAGACAGGGACACCAATGCTTCTGCGTTTGTAGCATCCGCAACTGCCGCAACTTGTTCCTGAAACAATGTGGGTAACTTGGTAGTATCTTGTCTCGGTTCATCTGTAAGCACCCCGCAATAAACTTCGTTGAGCTGTGCCTCAGTGACAAGATTCGAAAGAACACTTTGCGAAATCGGAAGGTTGGAGATACCAACACGTGGGTGCATCCCATACACAAGGTGATAAGGTGTATCCTTGAGTGTGCGATGGTATTGCGTGTTTACTCTCCACTGCACTAGCTTGCACCCAACTGACCAATGGCTTGTCTTGTTCGATTTCATCCACCCACCCAATTTCCTCTGAACAGTCTGATTTACTCTTTCCACACCTCCGTTTGACTCGGAGTGTCTTGGTGAGCCACGGACCATCTGGCATTCAGGCCATAGGTTCTTCAGTTCTAGGATCACGAGGTCGATGAACTCGTCTTCTAGCACCAATCGTCGCCCAACATGATCATGGGCGTGATTAGAAAATTCCCCGCCATTGTCGGTTTGAAGGATACTTGGTGGACCAGTCTCAGTGAAGATGGTGAACAGCGCGAATGCCACACACGACGCTCGCTTCGAAGTAATAGGGATGCATGTCAACTTCTTGACTCCATGATCAATATAGTTGAGGAGAAACTTGAAATCACCATCAGGCATACTTTGGAAGTCGATTATGTCGGTCTGGCCACGAACACACATTCCTACCGTGATGATAGGATGGATTCCAGCAGTTGGCTTTCTGCGACTCATAAGAACAATACAATGGGGGCATACATCCGTGAAGAGCTTGCATACTTCCCTCGTCACGTTGCCATGCTTGTCCCGAACGCGATAAAAAAACGTAACACCCTTGCAATGGTCTGCCTGGTGGATGTTCCACAGGTCGATAAAAAGACGCTCCGCGTAAGTCGGCTGTTGAAGTCTATCTAACTGGATTGCCGTTACATCCACTGCGCCACTTTTCTTTGGGATCGGTCGAAGAACCAACACCACACTGTCATCAGCGTACTTATACACGTGATACCTTTTTAACCACTTGTATGCGTTAACGTTCCCTGTCAAATAACCTTCGCGGCAGTCGATGACCCCCTCTCTTACACGGAGAAGAAAATTCACCCGTGCGTTGTAATCCTCCTTGTTCATGAGTGTGGATGTGTATTCCTTGCCTCGCATCCACTTCTTGAGCAAAGCGTAGAATGCATTCATGTGGCGTTTTTTTTCCTCGTCCAATTCCTCAACACCCTCGATAATCCAGTTGTATGAATCGGACAACGTGATAGGGTGGTCTTCGTCAGCGGATCCGTCATGAACAGGAGATTCATCACCGCCTACTTTAGCATCATCGCCATGGTCTTCCTCGGCGGATTGGTCTTCCTCGACGGATTCGTAGTTGACAGAATCGGCGCCGCCGACTTCTATGGTCATTGCTCAAATGGTTGGGTTGCGCGTAGATGTCAAGGTCAGATTGCGAAAGAGTGTGTTGCTGCGGAGTTAAATTGGGTATCTAGGAGTGCGTCCCGCTGCACGACACCTTCAATCGGCGCCCCTTCAATCGGCGACGTGAGGAGAAGCCGCCCCTTCTCTCAATAGGCGACGTGAGGAGTAGCCGCCAGGTCAGATTGCGAGTGTGTCGCTGCGGAGTTAAATTGGGGATTGTAATTGAAAATGAGGATAGCTGAAGTTGTTTCTGTGTTTTTGTTGTCTGCGCAAGATGAGGAGTGCGTCCCGCTGCACAACACCTTCAATCGGCTCAATCGGCGACGTGAGGAGAAGCCGCCCCTTCTCTCAATCGGCGACGTGAGGAGAAGCCCTTCTCTTGTTTGCCTAATTCTTGATTTGCGGGCGCAGAGTATTGGCTGCCTAAATTTTCGGCGAGGAGAGGTGCGCCATGGCGTTGGGATAGCTCAATTTTTGGTGAGAAGTCGCCGATCTTGTGCGTGACTGAAAAAAACCAAAAAAAAGCAATCCCCATATTGGTACGGGGATCCCCGAATCGGTTTGGGTAGGGATTTGTCAATATTCCAAATTGGGGAGTCCCCATAGCGATTCGGGGTTCATTCCAATTTGGGGACCAACACATACACTCAGAGCTCACAATTTTCACACAATGAACTTCTTCCTATTCCTTGCCATCGTCTCTGCGCTCGCTTCTGCCATGCCAGCGGCTGGCACATCTGGGGCGACTGCTATTCGCTCCATGCTTCGCAAAGCCCATCGCTCCGTAGAAGTTGCATCGTACCGAAACGAAACATCGAATGCAACGTCCCAATTGGTGGAAATGATTTCGTATAGCAACAAAACCGGAGTTTTGTCGTACGGAAACGAGACATTTCCTCCGGGACAGTTGCGGATGGAAGATTTGGCTCGGAGGATGCAAGCGGTGACCGACCGCGACATTGGGTTCTTGAAGAGCCATAACACAAGGAGGAAGGCTTGGCACGAACGATACAACAAGAGCTACGTTCCTCTCAAGTGGGACAACTTGCTCAAAGCTGAAGCCAAAGTGTGGGCGGAGACTTTGCTGGCTAGTTGCGGCAAGGGCATGTACCACGACCCTAACACGAAGTACGGTGAATGTGCGACCGCAAATCTTGGCACGGGCAGCTTCGGAAAGTTGCACACCCCAGATGAAATCGTCCAGCGCTATGTTGAGAGAGAGGAGAACTGGCAGCCCCCGAAAAACAGCCATCGAACACAGGTCTTGTGGAGAGCCACCAATTTCGTGGGATGCGCAGAGGCGACGAAGAGCATGGGAGAAGGCAAAACGTGTCATACACAAGTTTGTCGATACGCTCGTCCGGGTAAGGAGATCTCGATGCTCCTTTTACTTCCACGACATTCATTAACTGTTTTGTATCCTGTCATTTGCTAAATGTTTTGTATCCTGTCATTTGATCATATCAGGCAATTGTAATATGCAGAAACACAAGAGCGATCGACAAGATTGGTGGATTGAGCCGATGATGTTGGAAGAAGGCGGATTGTGCGGACCTGAATGCCCGCCAAATGGATGTCATTAGATTCGCCTTGCCCGGAAGACATACACGGTGGAAAGTTTCGGGTAGTAGATTGTAAAACATGTATTACTTGAAACACTTTCGTAATTTGCAAATGCTTCTCTCCTCAAAATTCGAAGCCGACCCAAGAAGAGAAGCATCATATTTTGGGTTCACAGTTGCCTAATCCAAGTCTTCGAGTAACATATATGTAAACTTAACATCAGTAGTCACCACAAAAGCGAAATTACACGGCTGTAATAGCATTGTATCGAAGAAGAAGAGATGTGTCTTATGTGCAAGAGATTGATGTTTTACTCTACTTCGCTAAGAAACGTTTGACAAAGATTGTCCAATTCGCAAATGTGGTTTATATTCATTAAAGCTCTTCTCTTGTATTACCTGTTGCCGCCGCCAAGCAGTGATGATATAAAGTCAAGTACGTCGGCCGCGATATTGCCTTCGCCGTGCAATTCGCGATTACCATAACCGCTAGCGAAAATATCTGCGTGGGACCTAGCTTTGTCATTGTTACTGCTTCGCGAATACGCTCCTCCCGCAGACGCGAAAGTTTCCGCGTCGGATAAATCGTTGCCATTATTGCTGCTCGACCGGTGAGAGCCGCAATCGAACCCGGCCTCGGCCGCGAATACGCTCCTCCCGCAGACCTCTGCCTCGATCCAAACGTGCGCCCTCGAGACGCGGGCGTATACGCCCGGAAAGTTACGGTTCGCGCACCCGATCCCCCACGAGACGACGCCCACCTGCACATCGGATTCGCCGTCGGTACCTTTCATCACCAACGGTCCTCCGGAATCGCCCTGACAGGCATCCTGCCTTATTGCCCTCGCGCAGAGCATATTGTCCGTGATCTGTCCCTCGTACGTCTCGAACCATCCGCCGATGGTACCCTCGCTCGCATCGCATTTCTCGTTGGATATGACGGTGACGTCGACGTTTCGGAGCACGTCGCTCAACTCCGTCCAGTCGTCGCGGATGCTCATGTCTCCCCATCCCATCACCGTCACCTCTTGGCCCTTCACGGGTACCATTGGATTGGAATTCAATGTCACCAATTTCACATTATTTTCGTCGGCGGTAGCACTCTTCAAGAACACGAGCATGAAGTCGTTATCGTTCGAAAACGAGTCGTACTCCGGATGGGGAAAGGATCCGTCTTCCCTGACCTCCATGACCTCGCCGTCGTTCACCTCGTCCCTATCGTGCCTCGACAATACCACTGTGTATGTGTTCTCAACCTTACAGTGGGCAGCAGTTAGGATGACGTCCTTCGCGATCAGTGATCCCCCGCAGAAGTGTCGTCCGTATCCATCCTGCAGCGATACCATGTAGGGATGACGATCCTCGACGGCCTAGGTCCCGCCGATGATGCGCGTTTCGAACAAGTCGCGTTCGACGTCGATGCTGCTCGAGGATCGCTCGCCTTGATCGTCTACATGACGACGGAGGAGCGACCTGGCGGAGGCGGAATCGCACTTCCGGGACAGGACGAGCGCGGCGGATAGGAGTTGGACGGACTTCATCGTAGCAAAAGCCTTCGTGTTTGATTAGTGTGCGTTGTGGGGCGATGTGTTCAATTGGGTGGTGATGATGCCTGACTATCCTGGCTGGTTGATAATCTAAAGAGAAGAAAATAATGAGCATTCAACGAAAGGCCTCGTCAGAATCGTGTGTACGATCATCAAATGAATGGGAATGCGAAGGCTGGTCATGGTTTCCCACACTAAAAAGTACGACTACATAGTGTGTAGTAGAGTGTCCCAGATTTGCCTATCTGCGAGTTGTCTGTCTGTGAGTCTGCGACTTTTGGGGGCTTTTTGTCTTGTGTGCTCGCAGACTCGCAGATACCCTTTTTTTGCTTATTTGTGTCCCAGACACCGGGAGAACTTCCTGCGAGTTTCCATCACTTTGGGGGGGGAGCACCACCCATTGTTCGTCACACGTACGATACCTCAAACTCTGATTTTGTTCATCATACGCGCAGAATTAAGCAAAAACACAACAACACTGTTTAGACCTTGCCGCCGCTGCCCCCCCCCTTCGTCGCCGCCACCGGCAGCCCGCCCGCCACCCGCCACCCGACACCGTTGTCGTCGTCGTTGTCGTCGTCGTCATAGCGTCACCGTTGCCGCCGTCGGATCGCCGCCGTTACCATTGCCGTCGCTGGACCACCGTCCAACGCGCCGTCCGCCCTGCTGCCAACTTCCGTCTGTGAACATCCCCCCCCACCATCATAATTATGGATCATCATAGCAATGAGCGGGAGCAGGTCAATGGCGCCCGGGATGTGGAATATGGGGGGCATCGTGCCCCGGGCGTACGCGAACTGCCCCTGGCATGATCGCGATGATGGTGGGATACGAGTATGCGAAAGAGCTCGCCGTGTGCGTGGAACGATGGCGGCGAACGGGACCGAATGCGGAGTAGGAACTGTCGAAGGGAATGAGATAGTTGCGCCGCGGGGCGCGCGATGGTCGGTTTGGCTCCGACGATCGTGCGCCAATTCCGTTTATCTCTCGGGTGTAATTTTGTCACCGGTGATCAGACAAGATCGACCATTGTTTCTGGGAGTGTCTGTACGCCTAGGATGGCGTCGCCAATTCTGTCGCGCTCGATCGATCGATGTTGGGGGCCAATTCATGTTGCGATCGTCCGAGGAGGACGGACAGGGATCGCGGCGACAATCTGTTCTCGCTGGAAATGCTGGAGGGGGGTCGATGCCCGTGGCGGGATTGGGACGCCGCGACGGCCGCTGCGCCGTCGTGGTATTCACCGCGGCCGCACGACTCGAGCGAGATAGGGGCAATTTATCGGGCCAACCAAGAGGGGGTGGTGACGAGGGGTCGTGGTTGTCCCCTCTCGCGCAATGGAACGACCGCCCCCGAAAAGATGGAGGGGTAAAACGCCACCCCCCGGCGAGGTAGTCGCGCTTTGGTACGAGCACGTCTCCCAGGCCGGAGGGCACGGCGTTCTGTGCGCTCGCCGGATCGAACGTGGAAATGTGACAGTGGCAGGTGCCGCGCTACCACTGCATGCCGGGGGGAAGGGCGCCTTGATGATGGACGGGCACATTGGGAATTGGACCAACGACGAACTCGGTCGTCACCCCGTGGAGCATTTCGACATGCGATCATCTCAAGACGATTGGGGAACCGATTCCGTTATGAGGTTGGTTGGGATTGTCCGGGCGGGGCACGGGCCTGGACGACGACGACGACGACGACGGCCGACAACGATACCGATGCGGATGCGGATGCCCAAGATCGGACACGTGGTGAGCACCGGACGGATTCATAACTCTCGGTGCCAGGTTGTGCTTCGGCAAAGTGGAATATCGACGGTCGTGGGAGGACAATCGGTTGGATCATCATATTTCTGTAATGTTGCAGAGCCGTCTCCCCTCGCGAGGTTCCACCGCGACTTCGATAGCTAGGGGGATATTCGGTATTTGATGTAATTACCTGTAATAATTAAGTACTTACTACTTTACATTTATTTAGTTCAGAGTGTGAACGCTTCGTAATTGCAGACTCTGCACATGCAAAATGTTGCATTTGTTGGTATGTACTCGTCGGTGCCGCCGCCCCCCCGTTCGATTCCTTGTTTGCATTTGATATTTGGCGGGGAGGATGGGGGGGGTGGGGTTGGGGGGGAGCTAGCCGTGGAGGGTCGGCGATGGTGGTCGACAAGTCAGTGCTTCCGAAGGTGGCTAGATGNGGAGGGGGGGGAGGAGGAGGAGATGAACGGCGCGGAGGAAGACGGGGGACGTCGGATGCGACGACGACATCGCCGTCGCCGTCGTCGCGCGAAGAAGGCGAAGATGCCGAAGGAGGGGAAGGTCCTATCCGATCCCGAATCGATGTCGCCCGAGGAGCTCGAAACGGACCGCGATCGGCGAAGGCTCCGCACGTCGAAGCTCGTGTCGACGATGGCGCGAGCGATCCTCGACCCTCGACGGGATCGGTTCGTGATCGGCACGATAGGGTCGTCCGTCGCGGCAGGACACGACAACTGCCACTACGACTCGTACGAGATGCAGCTCGAGAGGACCCTGACGCCCGTCTTCGCGTCGGCGAAAATGTTCGCGATAGTCCAGAACGCCGGCGAGGGGGGGGGGTGCGGCGACAACCACCAGAACCAGGTCTACTGCATCACCCACAACGTCGATCCGGACGTCGACGTCGTGCACTACAGCTGGACGTACTTTGAGAAATCCGGTGCCGAGGAGCAACGGGAGCAGCTCGTGCGGTGGGCGCAGCGCATGAACCGCAGGCCGATGGTACACCACCTCGTGGCACGGGGGCTGAAGAACACGTGCAACGGCGACGTGCGTGCCAACGTCGACCTCGACGACGCGTATGCGATCTACGGGTACAACGCGTTCTGCATCCAGACGGGCCTGTACTTCGGAGGGCACGATTACGACACCGAGATGGAACGGGACGGGATCAACCGATTCGGGTGGCAGCATCGGGGAGACGGGTATCACAACACGACCAGGTACGGCGAGGACCTACCGGACGACGATCCGAGGAAGGGCAGCTTGGGCGCGGTATTCAGGAATTGGCATCCCGGTCCGCTGGGGTTCCAGATCGCGTCGGACGCTTTCGCGTACGTCTACACGACGGGACTGATGAGGGCGCTGGACGTCATCGAGGGGGACATGAAGGCCGGACTGGACGTGCTCGATCGGTGGTTCGATGCGGGCGACGACGACAGGCGACTGGACGATGATCGGGCGGAGGGGGGGGTGCGCTCCCGCGACGCTCCGTCGCGCCGTCGTCTGCTGAGGCTGCCACCCCCGGACGACATGCCGGAACCCCTGTTCTGCGATCCGCTCTACTGCTCGGTGCCCCATCCTCCGTCCTGCCTGAACTACGAGAAGCCGACCTTCGGCGCGCCCGGGATTGCCGTCCGGACCGTGTCCAACTGGACGGTGTGGCACGAGGACAACAAGTGGAATTACATGGTCGGTAAGGTCGACACGGCGATAATCAAGGCCCTGCACGATCCCGAATGGGAGAGGAAATGCACCCACCTCGACGCGTGCGGGGGCATCACAGCGGCGTCGGATTCGACCGGGGGCGCCCTCGTGTACGAGCTGCCCGCCTCCAAAATGACCGCCGGCCTCGTGTTCATCTGCGTGTACCCCGGCAAGGAGGCGGAGGCGATGTTCCTGACGAATGCGCACGTGACGTTCAAGTTGAACGGCCGCGTCCTCGACAAGTCGGCGATGGACCTTTACCCGAACAAGAAGTGCGTGCGTCTGCTGAGGCGCTTCGGGGAGGGCGGGCACGAGAAGGAGGATGAGATGCTCCTGTCGGTCGAGGTCTCCGACCAAGATCCGGCCGGCGAATTACCTCCCGCTGTGATGATAAGCCACGTCGTTGCGTTGTGAGGTGAAATGCAGATCGCGATTTCTTTTCTTGCCCTTAATTAGAATTAGCCGTTCACTGTGAAATGTCGTTGTTTTACTTTACAAAACTATCCATGCACTCACGAAGGGAACCCCAATCATCACCTGTTTGCTGTTGCGATATTCTGACAGCAGAAGACAAAGGTGGACATTATTGTTGTGCATTTCATGCTACCATCAATAGATAGGATCGAACTGGCCTCCGCCGCCTCCGTGAACCTGCGTAAGCTCCTGACGCTCCTGAATGACCGCGGCGTCATCTGAGCTCTTCCTCGAGCGATCAACTCTGTGTAGGAAACAATATTCCCGCCATATCATTCCTATGGAAAAGAGACACAGATAATTCGATTCGATCTTGCTTGGAACGGAGAAGGAGATGACGCCACACAGCATGGCGGCCAAAACTTGTCGTGGTCACACAACATAATGGCGGCCTCTTTGTCGGCCGATCTTGTCATATTTGCGCATACTACCTACTAATCATTTCGATCGCAATGTCCGACGGCGTCATCCTATCGAAGTGCTTCGCCGGTGGCGTGGGGTGCGGCCTCGCCGGCCTGATCACGAACCCGTGCGACGTGATCAAGGTCCGGAATCAGCAGTTCGGCTCCACCGACGCGAGGTACCGCACCTTCCGCGGCACGGCGTCGTCCATACTGCGGGAGGAGGGCGCGCGGGGCTTCGGGAAGGGAGTTGGGGCGTCCGTCCTGCGGGAGTGCACTTATTCCGCGCTGAGGATGGGATTGTACGAGCCGATCAAATCGCGGTACACGCTCGCGCTCGACGGCGGCGACGAGACATCGTCGCCGTCGCCGTCGCCGTCGCCGTCGCCGCTCGTCAAGTGGCTATCGGCCTTCACGTCCGGCGCGATCGGGAGCGCGCTGTTCAATCCCGTGGACGTCGTCAAGGTCCGATACCAATCGACGCCGGGTCCGATTCCTCCGTACCCGTCCCTCCTCGGCGCCTTCCGGACGATACACGCCGGGGAGGGGGGAATGCGCGGTCTGTACATCGGCACGTCCGCGACCGTGACCCGGGCGGCGTTCCTGACGTCGGCGCAGCTCGGGTCGTACGACGTGATCAAGAACGACGTCCTCGTGCGGGAATTCTCGCTCGACGGCGAGGCCGGGGGTACGCACCTATGCGCGAGCGCGATCGCGTCGTTGCTGACGACGACCGCCGCGAATCCTGCCGACGTGGTCAAAACTAGGGTGATGAACGACCCGCAAGGTGCGGTCGGCGGGCCGTACGCGCACTCTTTGCACATGATGAGGACGGACGGTGCGATGGGGTTCATGAGGGGGTGGACCGCGAGTTACCTTAGGATCGGTCCACATACCGTGTTGAGCCTGGTCCTTATCGAGAAGGTCCGGCAGGCTATTGGGATGACGAGCTATTGATGCATTGATTTGATTCAGATATCATTGAGTAATCTACACAATTCGATGCGTTAATACAAGATTATTTCTAACACAAAGCCATGTGAAGAGTCCGATATCGTGCCATCTTTTATGGCCAATAAATCCACCCCGTTACTAATGATTCATTTGAGTTGACACGAACAATTAAGTAAGTTTGTTACAACAGTTGAGAATATTTATAAAACATTACCATAAAGGTATTATGTT
>JALLOS010000571.1:0-11539 GCA_036939435.1 Stephanodiscus minutulus
TATTTCGCACTCTAAAAGGTTTGTTTGTACGGGAACCAGGCAGACCCTGCTTACTGCTTACTCAAGTACTTAGAATGGTACTCTACTCAAGTGAAGTGCCCAGCCGGAGATGGTAGGGAGCACGTCGACATAGTCTGCGAACACCTCAAAAATCGGCCCTTCCATAGATGAACTTGGACTATCCATGACATAAATATTATGAGCAGATATTCAAGGATATCTCAGTCGGCTGTGGTTGTTACCTCCTCCGCTGCCAAACTCACATCGGCGGCGCGTTTAGCACCACATACATCGCTTGTCAATCATCGGCATATCCTAACGTCGCCACCTATGCGATTTTTCATGGCCGCAACACCAATCCAGCCCGAAGTGAAGCTTTACCAATATCATATTTGCCCATTCTGCAATATTACAAAGTCTTTGCTATCTCACTCGAAATTGGATTACGAGTCAGTGGAGGTCAATCCCCTCACGAAGGCAGAGTTGAAACCATGGTCGGGACAGTACACTAAGGTTCCGATCGCTTTAATAGATAGCAATCAAATTAATGGATCGGAACAAATCCTCGAGTCAATCCTAAGTGCGCCCTATGTGAAAAATATACTTGAAAAACGATGGACGGATGAGATATGCAACGATGACGAAGATAAAATGACGATGCAACAATTTCAGAAATCCGAGAGTGCTCAAAAGTGGCTTCGGTTTGCTGCCGACGACCTTGCAGCATTATTATACCCCAATATTTGTGGAAGTTTGAGGGATTCATATGATGCATTTGGATACGTCAATAATGTCAATTCTTTTTCCACTCTTGAAAAGATATCGATTCAATCGCTGGGTTCACTGGCAATGTATTTTGCAGCCAGGAAAGTAAAATGTGAGTCAGCATCTACCGCGTTGAAAGTTGTGTGTTCGAATTCATACTTACTCTGTGTTATTCTCTTCCAGCAAAGCGAAACATCACAAATGAGCAGGAAGCTCTAAAAGATGCTCTAGACAAATATGAAATCGAGGGACTGCAAGGTGGAAAATTACTGTATTCATCGATGCATACATCTCCAGACTTGGGTGACATAGCAGTTTTCGGCGTTCTCTTTTCCGTGAGGGGTCTAACTGCGCATCATAATGCAATTCAATTGCGTGGAGGCGCTGTGAAGGAATGGTATGAAAGAATGTCGATGCAGGTGCTTGGAGTGCGATCAGAATAGTAGGCGATAAAATCCCACCTCTGAATATCACTCCTATATCAGTACTTGCTATTGCTTGACGAAGAGAAACCCCAAATAGCTTATATGAAAGTGGTCTTCCGTTATCATTACATGAGTCACTGACAGATCACTAGTGCCTTTATCATATTTTTCCTTTTCTCTTTATCGTTAGTTTTCGTGATCACACCTATTCTCCCACACTCAGACTTTTTAAGTATGCCACCAGTTCTTTCAACTTCAGTCTGTCTTCATCATCACTATCGCTATCATCCTCATCATCTCCTTCTTCCAATTCTTCCTCTTTAACCTCAAACGGAGTCTGTCCCTCATCGTTTTTCAGTTGATGATCGGCACCAGCCTCGATGAGCATTTTTGCGGAAATAGCGTCGTCGCAATGGTGTAGTGGGGTGTCCCCATCGCCGTCGCGCGCATTGACATTTATGATAGACGACTCCTTGTTCAGTCCCAGTAACCACTCGATCACCGCCACGCGACAATACCCGCACGCGGCATGCAAAAAGGTGAAGCCATTCGAGTCGGCGGCGTTCGGCGAGATACCCAGTTGCTCGATCGATGCTTGTAATAATTCTAGGTCGCCATCGCCGGCAGCGACAAATGGCGTCGATACGTCGATTTGTTGGGATTGTGATGGGCGAGCTTGAAAGCCTACAATACCATCCCCCGGAGGTGACATGGTTGTATGTGTTGGTAGTCTGGACACGTAGAGAGTTGAGTGAAGAGATTGGCCTGGTTGTGCCTCTAAACGTACCATACACCATTCGTACAACATAGATATATCATAAAAGGCGGCTCCACCTGCCTGCCCCCCCGCCGACCGGGCGGCCCAAACATCTTTTCACAGTGCACTACTCTAGCTCACTGCCCAAACTTGGGGGGCAATGGTGGCCCCAGATGGCAATCATGTCCACGTATTATCAATGGGCGGCACAATAGACAAAGACTATCCGCGTCTTACTGCGGGCTACGCATTCGAATACGGACATGAACCTGCTGCGTCGCGAATTCTAAACACCCACCCAAATTTAGGAATCTCCTTCGACGTAACCAGCGTTTGTAGGAAGGACAGCCTGGATATGTCGGACCTCGATCGGGACCTGCTGTTGGATGCTATATGCAACATTCTGGCGCGATGGCCGCAGGATTCTAATCATATACGAATCGTAGTCACGCACGGAACAGATACCATGATCAAGACTGCGCAATACGTTCAGAAACGGATCAGTGATAATGCTGTCATAGCATTCACAGGAGCAACAAAGCCGGAGCGGTTCGTTGATTCAGATGCATCTTTCAACTTAGGCTGCGCTATTGCCGCAACATCCGTGTGTAGTGCTGGAGCTGTAGTCATATGCATGAACGGAAATGTGGTGCCCGCTGGGAAATGCATCAGAGATGAGAAATCAGGTCTTTTCATAGTGCAGACGGAATCGAAATGATGACCACTGGTTACACTTGTGCTGACGCCTAGATATCAATAGGGAAAATGCAATTAGAGTAGAATAATTCATAATAACTATCCCCTTTGTGTTGTTCCTTTACCCAGTCGTGCCCCGTAAAGCTGTTGCCCGTGATATTGAAGTTCCCATGGTGAGCTGCAGCCCGACTGATTTAACACACCATGCGGTGTTAGTTATTTTTCTTCTCCTTACTCTTGCCCCCTCCGGTGACGACACTGGGCTTATCGTACTTGCCAGCTTCGAATCGTCTGTACAACTTCTCTACTTCAAGCATCAAACCTTCCTCGTCAAAGTACCCGCCCACATCAAAGAACTGACCCACCGACCACGTCTGTTTAACGTATTCAGAGGGAGGATGTTTCCCATGGAACTCAAGTATCACAGTGTAAAATTCCGAAAAGCGGGGGAACTGCGTTCTCACTCGAATGCCATACTTGTCCAAATATTTGTTACCGCCTTTTTTCACCAACTTGATCGCCTCCGGATCAGTTAGTGGCTTCATGGTCATTATGCAATCTTTATCCATGAACGTCATGATTAGTTGAAGAATCCCGCTAAGGCAAAAGTAAGACGCGCAACATACGCCCAGCAAGATGCGATTTTTTGGGAAATCAGTCGCGAGGCCAAACTGAGCCACCGCCGCAAAGCAGCATGCCAGGGCCATGAGGAATAGCTTCAGATTGTCATGACCATATGCCTCCCTAATCCGGACCGTCTCTCCGTGAGCGGAAATATCATCGCTAATCATCGTCCCCGCCACGGTTTCGTCCAGGATTTGCTTCACTTTGATGATATCGCCGACGTCCACCTGGAGGAGCTCCATTTCCTCCTCGACTTCATCTTCCTCCTCTTCATCCTCTTCGTCTTTCTTAACTTTCTTTTCGGTCACTGGCTGCTTGGCGGGGGTAACGGGGACACCTGCCGCCGCCGCCGCCGCCGCCGCAGCAGCTGACTTCTTATTTTTCTTGGCCATGGCTCTGGCGATGGTGTTGTCTGTGTTGTCTTGTTAGAGAGTCTTTGGTATTTTTTGCAACTTTTGTTCCACGTGTTTAAGTGTGGGTGGTTTTATCATTGAGGTTGAGGGAATTCAGGGGGCTGGCCCCCATATCTGTATTTGGGGGGCTCGCTACCCAAAATCAACATTATCTCCATTATTATTGCCGACACACACTCCTACATGTACGTAGGAATTGGTACTAATGAGGTAGTCACAACAACAACAACCAAGATAAGAAAATCTGGAATGTTTACCGCACCGCCGGCACGTACTACTTACTCTAAGTAAGTCAAAATAAGTCCAAGAGGGTGGAAACTGGAAACGTTTTCGGCTTGGTGATGTGGTCGGTATGCTGCTGGGTGGGCGGAGAATGCAACAACCAACCACCAACGGGAGCGGCGTAAGCGATTGATGCTCGGTAAAAGAGCGACAGGACAGTGGCTGGCGATGGTAAGCAAAAGGGGACGGCGGCCCAGCGGTGAAAGCGTCAACGATCGCATGATGGCGGGGGCTGATAAATTCGGACGGTGGACGATGCAGTAGGTGAGGGGCGACAGACAAAACCACAACCAACCATCGACAGGAGCGTTGGAGACGCAGTGACGGCGGAAGAGGCTGCAGCAATAGTGACGGCGGAGGCAAGGGTGAGGGTGTGGTGGTGGCGGCATCGGCGGCGGCGGCAACGGCGGCAACAACGACAATGGCGATAGGTGATAGGGGCTGGCGGCGATGGCGACCGTCGTCGTCCTTGATGCCTCCTCCTTCGGACCAGGATGACCCCCGGCTGCGGCGACGGGAGCCGTCCCCCGGACTGCAACGTGCGACGGCAGCCGACAACAAACAAGGGGAGGACGGGGGGGGGCGGACGGCGCCGTCCCCGCTCTTCTCGCCTCGGGGCGGGGGCCGGTGACATTGACGAGGGCGGGGGAGAGGGCGGTTTTGGCGGTGGCGGTGGCGAGGGCGATGGGGGTAGCATTGGCGGTGGCGGTCGCCGCTGGCGGGGGTGGTGGCGAGGGCAAGGGGGTGGACTGGTGGTGGCGAGGTTGAGGGTGTTGGCGGTGGCATTGGCAGCACGGCGACGGCGGTGGCGATACTAGCACGGCAGCGTGGCAGCAGGGCGGCGGCGGTGGGCAACACGGCAGCAGGGCGGCTGCGATAGCGCGGCGGCAACATTGGCGGCGATAGCGCGGCGGCAATAGGCGGTGGCGGCAGCACGGCAGCGGTGGCAGCGTTGCAGCAGGGCGGCGGTTCAGCGGACAGCGCGGCGGCGGCTGCGGCGGCAGCAGCATCTTGCCGGCAGCGCGGCGTCGGCAGCGGCACTAACAATCGACAATCAACTAAAAGTAGCAACTGCAGCGGCGACGGAAACGGCGACGATGACAGCAACGACGATGACAATGGAAACAAAGGCGACGGCGGCAACCTGCTGCTGCCTACACCACTGCCGCCGCCAACGCCACGCTGCAGCAGCATCTCGCCAGCAGCGCTGCGTCGGCGGTGGCACTAACAATCAACAATCAACTAAAAGTAGCGACTGCAGCGGCGACAGAAACGGCGACTATGACAGCAACGATGATGACAATGGAAACGAAGGCAACGGCGGCAACCTGCTGCTGCCTACGCCGCCGCCGCCGCCGCCGCCGCCAACGCCCCAAGCTGGCCGCCGCCGCAACGCTGGCCTCCGCCCCGAAGCTGGCCGCTGCCTACGCGCTGCCGCCACGCTTCCGCTGCCGCTGTCGCCTTTGGCAGGACGGCAGGCAACGACAAAGAGGGCAGCGGACGGCGCAATCATTAACCACCATTGCCTCAGCGTCGGTTTTGGTGGAATCGACGGTGGACGGTGGGTGCGAGCATTACCTACCATTCCACCAACCCCATTCCGACGATTTTATGCCTGACGCCAATCATCAGCAGATATGGCTGATTGCATTGCCTGTGGCGCAGCCACCCCCAATCCGCTTGGCGCCACTTCATCCCAACACCATGGGTGACGCCGCCAACGTTCGGTTCTGTCAGAATCCTTGGTGGGGGTGAGTAATTGGGGGGGGTTCTGCTGATGTAACTAAAAGCGTTTTTTTTTACAGATGACAATCAACTGGGCTATGGCGGATTGAATCGCCTGTGGCGCTGCCACCCCCAATCCACTTTGTGCCGCTTCATCCCAACACTGTGGGTGAAGCCCCCCAGCTTAGGTTTTGTTGGAATCAGCGGTGGGGGCGAGTAATTGGGGGGTTCTGCCGATGTAACTACAAAGCGTTTATTTACACACGACAATCAACTGGGATGTGGCTGATTGCATCACCTGTGGCACTGTCAACCCCAATACGCTTTGTGCCGCATCATCCCAACACCATGGGGGACTCCTCCCAGCATTGGTTTTGTCGCAATCGACGGTTCTTTTTACATGCATCAGGTTTAACAGTTGGTGACCCAATTATTATAGTTTGTTATTTGCGCTTTCTTTTACTATTCTTTGTCTTGCCACTCTCAAGTTATTCCTGTTGAAACCTTCATCGAAATCTAGTGCTGCCGGTGACTCTTCAACATTTTTTCATGTTTTCGATTTTCGTATGTGTGAATGTATTATTCGACATGACCTGCTCCTGACCTTTGTCCTTGTGATTGAATTGTAGTGAAGAATAGGTGAGCATGGAACTACGTGCTTGTCGACTGAACTTACGAATCATATCCGTCGTGAGGAGGTCCCTCGAGATGCATTTTGCAACAAGGCTGTCAAAGTTGGCCTTCCTTTTTTTGCATGCCAATGGATTCTGCGGTATACCGCTTTGGATGCCCCCCAAGAATACTCGATACCCTTGCCGGCGTACTCGGCGTGGTACTTTGTTGTGCAACACGTTTCTACCCATCAGCGGATCTCAAGACCTTGGTGAATATTTTGACTCTCACTGTTAGACCATCAAATACATCATCTCCTTCTCCGTCCTTATAATCAGAACCAAAAAGCTTAGCTGCCTCTGGAGATTCCTAATAGATAGGTAAGTCACCAAACCAGCATCAGGTTTGTCTCTGCATGGTGTGATGACTTCACCCAGGTCATTATGTTGATTTTTGTGTGTCCTCTCTACTAGGGTGTTCCCATCCGATGGAGGATCTCCTCCTCCCCTCTTCGGGGTGTTGACATCCAATGGCGGGTCTCCTCCTCCCCTCTCCGGGGTGTTCCCATCCGATGGCGGGTCTCCTCCTCCTCTGCCAAATTGCATGCAGTCTCTCTGCAGCAAATTGGATTTTGAAAGCTCATTTCAGTTTTAGTTTTATCCAGAGGACTAACTGGATCTGCTGGAGGTTTGCCATTAACCTGCCTGTAGAATTAGGTCACTCTCCTCTTATCACCAGAGTATTGGCATTTAGTCTGGAATTTTGCCAAGAAGAGGCTGAATTCATTTGGGCCAGTAAATGGGCCAGCCTTGGCAGAAAGGGCGCGGTTAAGCCCCTCATGTGTGAAGTTTAATGTATTCTTCAAATGGGGGTAGTGAGCATCAAGCAACCTAAACCATGTCTCATCACATATCCAGTTGTCCAGGTAGTGTGAGCTGGCAGCAGTCAGATTAAGATCGCTGTCACATATGATATTGCTGTTCTTTCACATATGGTATGCTTGTTTTGGATGAAGCCCACTGTACACCCCCCCTGCAGACCATTATGCATTCAAAGTCAAGGCTATCTAGCAATCTTAAAATGATGGATTGTTGCACTGTATGTTAAATACCCACATATCCGAACTGGACACAAAGCTGTATCCAAGTATCCCAAAGTGGTCACTTACTTCTATCCAAGCCGCCAACTTACAACTTACCTGGTTACTACGAAACTAGGACGAACACAACAATACACGTTACTAATATCCATAATTTTAGCAATGTCGTCAGCACTCAGCACCATGAGAGTCTTCCTAGTTTACCTAGTACCTAGTTCAGCAGACATTAGCCTAAAGCACATCAAGGATTCACTGGAACCCAGAAAAACAAGAATTTTGCATAACTCCCGGTGAGACTATGGCAGGTCAGGTAAAAATAAGAAGTCTCATTTGGGACTTGGGGCATGGTGTGAAGTTGATTATTTGAGGAGATAATTTAGTCATAGTCATAGATTTTGCATTTTAGTATTGTTCCTAAATAACGTATGTATGAAATAAAAGTGTAAAAGTCATCACACGGATCCCATTCACCCATCCATCTAATTGAAGGCAAATTCAGGGCCAACTTCCAGTGCTGCCAGTGTCCAGTGGTGTCAAAACCTATTTCGTGATTGGAAGGACTAGTAGTTCACTAAATGAACTAATCCTTGCAACCATAAAGTAGGTTGGTTAACCCACCAGTAGTTGCGGTGAATTTGCATTCAATTTGGGGGCGGCAAATTGAGGTCAAACATATAGTACTAATCATGCCCCAAAATGACTGAACCAGACCCACAGACCATCCATTAAATCTTTACTTTTTTGAGCACACCTGTTCCTTCAGTCCTCCTTGCCACTCATCACACCGATCGGACCACGATGACGATGAGGTGACAATTGACGCCTCCTGCGAGAGCACCGGTAGCCCCATGGCTTGACGATTGCATGCGTGCCTGCCGCCCCTGAATAGGCTGCGCCTGGATGATCTCGCCGTCGTCACCGGGCAGGAGGCACATCTTCCCCTCATGTTGGGAAGCGCGTCAACTGCTGTTGTCAGCGCTGGGGAAGACCAGGAGATAAAGACCATGGCGTTTTGGCTGACACCACTGTGATGGGATGCGGGACAGAGACAATGGAGAGGGGTGTGGGGAAGGAAAGTGGCGGCCATTGTGAGGCTATTTTTTGGCTAGCTTCGCAACCTGGGACGAACTTTCGATTGGAGAATTAAGTTCACCTGGAGGAACAGACACCGATAGGTTACCCAGCCCAACCCAGATTAATTTGTCTGTCCGTCTGTCCGTCTGTCCTTCTGTCTGTCCGTCTGTCCGTCTGTCCGTCCATCTGTCCGTCCGTACATGCCTGCAGATTAGGTATTCAGCAGAAAATGGCACAGGCCCAACAGATTCGGTTAACTATTCTTTAAAATCATGAATCCACGTGAATCGTGAATCAGAAATTCTTCGAAATAAAGTACATTAGCAACAGTAAACACAGTAAATAACATATAACTGACGATTATCGTAAAAATCAGGGAAACTCGCATATTATGTTCCTCCAGCCCACGGCAAAGCTCCTGCGCAAACATCATAAGCAACAAAAAAATAATGCTCTACCATAAATACCGGGGGGTTTAAGAACCACGCTGGTATTCGAAATAAATACTACCGGTGCGACTGTGTTTCTATATGTATTATTAATATTAACAACTAACAAAAAAAGACTTAGCAAAATAAATACAGCAAGGTCTTGTTAATATCGTAGGATATTTAACGTAGAAATAGTAGAAATTGTGTGTCAAGACCATCAAAAACAAAACACCACCATGGTGGAGCCGCTCGCCGCTACAGTGGCATGTCTTTGGTGATTTCAGAGGCCCCAGCCCCGGGAGCCCCTTCGGAAGGCGATGCCCGAGGGCGGTGTGGCGGGGTTTTATCTAATTATGCTGACTGGCGGAGACAAAAATTAATTTCTAAGTAACTCAACAATTTTATTTTAGTTTTTTGTTTCCTTCCAACTTAAACGTCCCCCGAAATGATAACAAGACCCCCCCTACATGCTTCATGCTTTCCTCTCGTCCCACCTAACCTCCATAATATCCATCACAGACGCCTGTTGTTGGTTGTTTGTTGTGTTTGCAATGGCCAAATGGCGGCCATCTAAGACCAAGGTCTCTCATCTTTTCATTTTATGTTTGCCATTCAAATGGTTGCCCAAATTGATGCAACAATGACACCCCGCGTGCTCCACCCCGGCCGCACCTCCGCTCCAACATCCCACTTGCCGTGGCCGTCGACTCTCAGTTGATTTTTGTGTGTTGCTGCTTATTAGCAGCCACCTAAGGCCAACCCCCCTTCCATAACTCTATTTTTGATGCATTGAATTTGTTGACCCAAACAAAGGAACCAGCAGCAGCGAGAGCAATCCCGATGCCACGCGCATGTTGCTTACCCATAGGGAGTGACGGCTCAATGATTTGGGGGTGTGGCGGACGTTGCATTGGCGATAGAGGGCAAAGCCGCTGGGGGGTAGGACGGCGGCAGCTCATCTTGTTGTTGGTATGTCTTATATATACTTTTTGGCCCCGAATTTTGTTCTGTATTTTGCACCCCTCACAGCCGAACAAATTTTTGCTCCCCTAAGTTTGCCTAGCAAAAAAGCCGTAAAAACGACCCTGTGTACTACTGGGGGCGTAAAACTTCCCCCCAAAATACCCCAGTTATAAAAAGGGGTATCAGAATTCCTTCCTGTGGACATACGATGTCCATAATGGAAATACGACAATAATAGTATTTTCAAATTTACACCGGGGTTTAAGAACCACTCACTAAATTAGTCAGATAATAAAAAATAAAAACTAGGAGGAATCAAATTTGAAATCGATGCGGTAATTTTGAGAAAACGCTCCTAGTGACAAAACAACTCAGCGCGTCAATACGCGTTGTTTATGTATTGGGGTCATCTCATGAAAATTGACACAGCCCTTTATTCAAACAAAAAGCGACACACGCATACAGACAAATTGAGGCATAGATACAATACTTAGCTGTCGCATCTTTGTACATTAGCTGGTTCTTAACAGCTTAACAGCTATTGACGGTCATGACCGTCATTTTTTAATGAGCTTCTTTGCAGCTTGATAACTTTAATGATTTTTGTCCGTTTTTAGCGTTTGATAGCTATACATTATAAAGTTAGCTGTGCTCTTCGGCTTTAATCATGGCGTTCGACCTTTTTACGCAGCTTGTCACTTCAGTGAGCTGAGTAGAGGGTCCGTTTTGTGCCTTTTGAATGCTAGCTTTGAAAAGCAATTTCACAAAGCCACAGATTTTTTACGCCGAAATTGATGACCATGGCATCCGCTGGGGCAATGCAATATGGGGCGAATACTGGCCCGATCGCGGCTTTCAGTGGCATCTAGCGTAGCCCTAGACCCTAGACCTGCCGTGCTGGGCGATTTGCTCGGCATCGTACCGCCTGACCCCCATGGCCTTTGAAATGGCTCGCAAAGCAGGTGCATGTTTTTCTTACGTCAATTGTATGTCTTGTATAACTGTAGCTGAATGACCATGTTATGGTCCATTAATTTAAAGTTAAAATGTTATTAGTTAGTTCCTATATTATGGCGGCCCGCCGACAGCAATGAATGCATTGCCAACGGTGGGCAAGTGATTGTTGTAATCTACAGAGAGGCAGTAGAAATAAATTAAATTCTCATTTATTATATAATTTCATACTAAACCCTTCGATGGCGGCCTCGTCCAACCCCTTCAGAAGAGGCTCCCGGGGGTGTACTGAGCGTGTTGGCAGCTTAGGATATAGTACTAGCTTTCATGTGTGAAACTAGACTAAGAAGTGATATAGATTCGATAAGAAAATTATGAGCTTATTTTAGGATGAAAAAGTGATGAGATCCGATGTGTGCTTCGCGTAAATATACGTGAGACCGAAGTGTGTAATACCTGTTACTTGATGTACTTGGCATCAAGTTTTATGTGGCTGCGCGTGTACGAGAGTCTACGTACATACGTAGTCCAACTGGATCTCGTATGAGATCCGCTTCAAGGTATCTACCACGTACGCACATCCGAGTTACTTATTACTAATCGCGTCAGATATCCTACTTAGGAAATCGGTATGATATCTTCGTAGCACGTGGCGTCGACGTATTTGGATCTTAGCGCCATCATTAATTTGAGTGGCCGTAAGATCGGGTGATGACAGA
>JALLOS010000572.1:0-13620 GCA_036939435.1 Stephanodiscus minutulus
CTATTGTTATTCCAAAATATTATGTTGTGGTTCTGTTGATTTTTTCTACTCTATTATTTTAGTGAGAACGGCAACGAGAGGGAGAGGAATGACGTGTAAAGGGCGGCGCAGGCCGTCACCGCCGAACCATAAGCAAACACAACCACGGCTCGATGGAATCGGACTATTACAATTCTAGAATCATGATTGGGGTCTCGTTTTTGGGAACGTCAGTAATAACTCACGACACAAACCCGTCAAAGTATTCATCGGTCATCCAGCCAGCATCACACATCTGCATGCAATATCGAACGATCAACATCGATTGCATACAGCGGCGGATATCTTCCGCGATCGCTTACTGGGTGCGTCGAAGACGAAAGCGAGATGCTTCGCGAGAGCAGCAAACGTCTCGAATCAACCCGCATATCTTTACTAAGGTTGAGCTTCATCTTCGTGACGGTTATGTTATGTCTACTGCGCTGACTCAAATTGACTGGCACGATAGTCACCGCTGTGTTGGCATTCCAATCGACGCCGACGAATCGGACCCGCAATTTACGGATGATGGGTCGGACCGTCGGCACTCTTTCGGGCCTTGTCGAACCACTGCTTGATAAGGATATTCGCGCTGATGGCACAATTCTTCTGAGAATGTCTCTGTCGGGGCATTGTGAGGTGGAGGGAGTTCTTCGAAACCTCGGCGTTAAAGACTTTGCTTCCTTCGCGGATAAGTCATACTCGTCAAATCACAATGTACCTGATACGGGCGTGGGATTGCGAAATGCGGCTTCCTTAACGTTCACCCCGACGTTAGTCCTGCTAGAAATCTCTCCAATGTTACAAGATACTCTGAGTCCGCTCCCATCCCTCAAGAGCATTAAGAATGAACTCATGTGCCATTTCGCGGATGTAGCCAACGTAACGTGCGAAAGCAACATTTTCCAGGATTTTCCGGGACTGTTATCAACCGTAGCTGCAGTTGGTCACACTAGAATCAGCTGTTGAAGCACGACCATCGCGGTCTTAATCGGATGCAGAAGATGATTGGCATGGTTGAGATCGTTCTTCCTGGGTTCAACGCCATTGTCTCGCTGAAGGATGGCAACCTTTGCGATCATGACGGACATTCCGTATGGCGAAATAACCAACCTCAATCTGCAGAGATAGCTTGAGGACCATGGAAGTGTTCCTCGCGGGAATCCCCCTGCCATTGACAAATATCAGTCTTGGTCTTTCTGGGAATGGAATTGATCTTGATTGGTTTTGTGCGACATCGGGCAATGGAACGAAGATACACTGCCGTATTTATTCCTTCGGCGTTATTGTTTTCGAGCACAAAAAGAGAGTCAGAGGATAATTACGTTTGTCTTAGAGTCTCTTCCTTGATTATCAATATTGCTTCTCACACATCTAGCTATACCTGAGAAGAATCAATTGAAATCTTGACAGGCTCACTTTTACTGTCCAACAAAAAATTCGGCACAGGCTCTTGTCAAAATCAACTATTCAGCTGCCAAACGCTTCTCCTCTCACCAAATCATCTTAAGTTTGAGGATGTATATTATGACCGTTCCCATGAAGGCAACATGTAAAAATAAACTATCATAGATGCAGTACACTGCTATAAACGAAGATTCCTACAAATTGTATTCCTCCCCTTCATTCTTCTTCTTCTTGATGTTCTACTCCACACTCTCTTCGACCTCACTGTCCATCTCTTCCTCATCCTCTGCGCGAAGAGATGACAGCGAATCAGGCTTTTCAGAGGTCTTCTTTTTTTGAATTCTCGTCCTTTTTGTCCTCCTCCTCCTTTGCTGCCTTCAAATGTGGAGTCCAAATGAATCCAATATCATCCAACATCTGGATTCGTTCATCTGTCAACCAACACTTCCTGCCCTGATTTCGGTGAGACCATTGTGCACGTTGGTTCATGACCCACCATGACAATTTTCGATTGGTTGCATAGCCGTGTGGGACGCGGCAATGTCCGTGCTCCACACGGAACTGTTTTGAGAAAATAGATAGAAATTAGACGTTGTATTCCTCGTCCTCAGGAGCATAATTGAAACGGTGAACAAAAATCGCAATTAATTACCTGCATCAGTTCGTTGTAGCGTATGAGCCAGCGAGCCTCGCGAGATTTTATTTGGGGCTCGTCTGTCCCCATATTAGACGATGAACTCCCGTTGTGAGACGAAGTGATGTTTGGCATCTTGCCGTGTGCATTGTTCAAATTAAACTGTTCCTGTAATGCTGCAACCTGATGGGGCATCGATGCCATTGCATAGGAAGCAGCTATGGGCGTCATAGCCGATGGATTCCACATGAAATTTCCCATATTTGCGAATGACCCAAGTCCGGGTAATACCCCCATCATTCCCGGATTCAATGCTCCAGGGATCAATGCTATCCCTGGGTTCAGTGATGCAGGATAGCCACCCGCCATCAGAAAATTGAAGTCGGGAGGATTCATCGCGACCATTGGTTGCATAAGTCCCCCCACGAAGGCTGCTGGCATTGGACCTACCCCCGCTGCTGTCGCTAGGGGGGGGGCGGACTGCCCCCCCGCGGAATAGGCCGAGGCAAGTTGTTGGAGCAATGCTTGCTGTGTGATCTGTGGCTGCATTTGTGGGTGAAGCATGTATTGTGGGAGGTGTAGTGCAGCAGCAGGGAGTGATGGAACTGGAGTTGCGCTGGCTATGGTGGGGGCAATCAGTGGCTTCGTCCGTTGCTGCTGCAGAGTATATGCACTCTGACCGGGAGCAAAGGGAGTTGGCATCAAAGCGTTTGGATCATTATTAGCAATGTCACTCGGAGTCAAAATGTTGAACAGCGATAACAGGCCACGGTCCTGCCTCGAACCTTGACGTGTAGAAGCAGCGGTGGGCGCAGTTGAGATGGGCACCATTGAAGTGGGCGCCAGGGGTTCTAGCTTAGGTGCAGCAGGACCCCGCGACGATTGGGCAGAGTCACCAGTACCGCTCGGAAATAGACTTTCCAGTTGCTGGACAACGGAAGCGGGATTCACGCCTGGAGCTATCCCAGCCACTGAGTGGGTCAGATTGATTGCATTTTTTATTCGGTCTGCCAAGTCAGCGTTGTTCTCGTCCATTTGAGCTGACAAATCAACATCAGCATCAGCACCACTGTTTCCATCGGTTTCCGTCGGGGCTTGCATTGATAATTTCGTTTCTTCAACTTGGCCTTCCTCAGACTTCATGCAATCGGACATGATTTAACGAAGAATAATCTCCTGACTAGGGGAGGGTGTGTTGACATTACAAAACGTAGAATGCATTAGATATCAGTCTTCCGGGCATTGACCTTAGACATAAATAAAGCGCCATGGATATATCGGTACTGCACCCATGACGAGGTGCAGATGGATGCCGCGCGTTGGTGCCACACCGCCCTATCATCAACATTACGGATGGATCCCAGGGGCGAGCGGCGCAGTGCCATTCTTCTCCACGGAGGAACAAGACAAAGACAATAAAAGAAAAAAATCCCCATCGCCCCAAAGAACGAGAGTTGTATTCATCCAAGCCAAAGAAAAAGAAGGAATATGTATTATGTAATAGTCGTAACTCATACTACTAACTCACCCACGAAAACGAGGCAGATAATAAATCAATCTCTGTATTTTTCACACGCACCGAGGCGTTGTATTAGGTGGATTTGGCGAATGAATAACTCTATGGACTTGAGAGTCGTTTATTTTTGTTCACAACAACCCTCGTACTCCTTCTGTATCCGGATAAAAATACAATAGTTCGGTTTTTCTTTTGGATTAAGGGCTATGCTACTTTTTAGCCGACGATCCAAGTACATAAAAACGCGCCGTAATGAGACGCGTCTAAATTTATTGGGTACCATATTCAGAAATCGTCACATCGGTTTCTAATTTAACTCCTCCCTAAAATTTAACATTTCTCTTTGACGTAGACCCTTGTCAATTTCTAGCGCGGAGTAAATGGCGGGAGAAAAAACAATACAGAAATCATCCTTCTCTTACGTCGTTACGTACAAGCCGATAGGGGCTTCGCCACGTCGCGACGAGGATGGTACTATTTTAGTATGTAGTACATACTCTACATACACGGTTCGGATTGGTATCAAAAAAGGGGGGGAACGCTCCGCGGGCTACGGATAAAAAGAGTATGTAGGTGGTAAGTATTTTAATCCTCCGCAAGCCTCGGTATTAGTTTGACGTTATTTACGATACCACCTAATAACCTTACGGGGAACTCAATAACAGTTCCCACGTAGATCTGTGCCATATTTTGCTTCGATGTTAATCGAGGCTTTTTCGTATGTACAATTTGTACGATAAGTACTTACGTGGGAACTCAATAGGCTGCTGCCCGTTGTACGTAGGTTATTACTTACTCTATGTACTTACGTGGAAACTCAATAGGTACGGACGACGACGACGGACGACGACGACGGACGACGACAACACACTTTAAATCTTTCCAGTATAGAAAGTTGTGTTCTGCTAGTGATTTTGCGTTTTCAGCCAAAATCAATGACCATGGCGGCCGTCAGGGTCAGGGAGGTATGACAGAGGCACTCACCCAATGGCAGCATCCATTGTCTTCTAGTGAAGCCAGGGATGTGCTTCAATGGGCAATGTGCCCCACATTACCCATATCGTATCACTTCGCCCGTTCCCACAACCGTAGCTAAAGACTATGGTATGGTCGTAATAATATTAAATTGAGTGATCATATTATTCTTATTTCTTACTCACCTATTCGTATATTATGGACGCCTGACGAGGTTTGATAGATTCTGTTTTTGCCGCCATTGTTGACTGCAGGTGAGCGTTTAAAAAACACAAGTAGCAGTAGCATTAAATTAAGTACACCATTATTTTATCAATTCATATAAAACCCAGCCACAGGGCCCTCAGAGGACCCCTGAGGAAGAGGCTCCCTGCATTGGATTGGGCAGCCATTGATCTCACACCAATGTAGGTGCAAATGGCTCATCATTGTGGTAATATTTGTGGGGGGGTTATGTTGTTTGAAGCTGGGATTTCCGCACTATTCCCACAGGGTAAAATCTACTGAGTGGGGGGTTTTCATTCCTGCCCAAACCAAAATAGCTGTTAAGCTGTTAAACACCCTATGCATTGTGTGAGAGAACATTAAGAATCTGGAACCGCTGCAGCAATTTGGAACAAAGGTGATGCTAGCATTATTGCTAGCATGAACATGGTAGAGAAGACTCCAAATATTGTGAATGATGCAATATTGCCTGAAGTTGGCGTGCCACTGTTGAATGTGTCATTTTCATTGGGCGACTAGCTGAGTGGCTAGCGGCATCAACGAATACACTTTCTTCACTGTTAGGCACTCAGATGGCAGATACTATTTGAGAAATAACGAAACATCTTTCTCTTAACAGCAACAGCAGCAGTCATGGAAGGAGAAACCAAGCTACAGCACTATTGGCCAACAACATGTTTTTTCACACCACACAGGGCGCACTACTTCAGCAAGCAACACACGGAGGAAGTGAAGAATACCATGGTCGAAAAATATGGCGGTAGGAATAGTCCGAGTGATGTATGTGAATGTAGATGGTGAAAAGGATTTCGGATTGTGGATGCAGAATGTCCACGGCTGGTGACCACCTGCACGAGATAATCCAAGAAGAATGCCAGCCAGGTCAGTAGATAAAACATCTCAAAGTTCCAGACAATGCCCTTCATGTGCATCCTCAAGTCTCAAATGATCAAGTCAATAGTGATACTGTGTTGTGCTTGTTCCTCCGGGTCACCCAAACACGAAAGTGAATGTAGAGGTATTCGATCAGTACTACCAGTATGATAGTGTATGTCACAGTAAATAACTGTGGTACTTAACATTATGGTCACAGACTTCATTCAAACACGCTGAATTCTCCCCATCTTAAAAAAACTCTACTTTTCCCATGAAGCGTGAGTAACTGCAATAACGCCTGCGACCACCTGCACAAAGTCAGTGGTTGATGACAAATGTTTCTTTTTGTTTGCCCCTTGTAGTCTCTTCTTCATCTCCTCGATCATCCGGGGAATCTGGTCAAAATGCATGCGTTCTGCAGTGGAGAGGAAGTCGCCACTGATTCTCATTTTGTCTTCTTTGTGGCTTAGAACACGGATCATATCAGTGAGCTCCTTTACTGACATGGTGCTCACATGTCTCAAAAAACTATCATCACCCTGTTCTCGAGGGTGCAAGCTTATCTCAGGGTCATATGTAAATGTGAAAAAGAGCGTGTTGTTTCCGGTGTGGGTCAGAGGGTTGAACGTGGCAAGCTCAACGTTGCCGACTTGACAAGGACCATCACGCCGGGCGATGGTGAAGAAGCTATCAATCCACTTTCTGTGCCAGAATTTTGCCAGCACATGATCCACAATATTCATTGGATTCTCTGGTGGTGGGTATCGAAACACGCCTTTAAAGTCAAGGCCCTGATACAATCTTTCCATGGCTTCGTAGCCCGTCTCAAAGAGCTCCTTACGCTTCACAGCAGCATAGTCCATGATGTGAGAGCCAGCGACATCTGTGCTCCAATTCATAGAGTACGCAAAGTGCAATGTGTCGCAGTTGACGGAACAAGCCCGCGCAATGCTGTGGAACTCACTCGTCTTATAATAGTCAGAGACATTTGACCACGTGATCGTCCACGGATTCAGGGCGGCAATTTGGGGAACAAGCTCGGACACATTGCCAATTTGATAGCCCCGGAACCCGCCCATGTGATCAATTTAGCAACCCGGCGAAGCAGGAATGATTCAGCTGCGTGGAAAAAGCTCTGCCCTGAAGATCGCTCTTTGAGCACGATGGCCACATTGATTGCAGAGAGAAATGTCTGATCAAACTGATTCGCAGGCGTTCCATCTGGGCAGTCCCACCAGCAGATGCTGCCAGTAAGTTGCGCTGAGTCACCTACGAACACGTCGCCCGTCAGCTCGTAGGCGGCCAAGTCGAGACGGTCATCGAGCTGCTTCATGTTTCCTATTCCAGAACCACCTCTCATCACGGTTTCAGCCCATTCAGTGCGGGCTCTTTTGAGGGAAATACCCCTGGAGGCCGCCCAGTGCTCAAGTAGTTTTGAGACATTGCCGTTGCTGCCGTAGAGTTTGTCGCCCTGGCTTCGCACAGCACGAGCAGCTGAGCGGAAGGAGTCATGTGTGCTCGGCAGCCAGGTCGAGCTGAACCAGACTTGAAGGATTGCATCGGCACTAGTCTTGCTGTTTGCTGCATCCTTAATCATTTGCCAAATGGCAAGGGATTTGGCGACGGCAAAGCAGCTCAGCTCAACGCCCACAAACCTGAGAGGGCCTGTTCGGCCCTTAGGCGCTTCGCCGACGTCACAGCTCAGAAGAACGCCGAGGTCCACAAAACCAACAGCGACATGCACCGTGCCAAGCGATAGGAGCTCTTGGCGGTAAGCTTGGTTCGTGAAGGGCTGTCTTAAGAACTGAGGGTAAGTGATCGCTCCAACTAACTCCTCCGGCATGACGTCGCCAAATTTTAGTTCTTTGTTGCTCAAGAGCCATTTGAGGCGAGCAGGCTGGCCGTTAGCGCGCTTCAGGAGGTCCTCGGGTGGAAACTCAAACGTCTCACCGCTGAAACCGAGTTGCATTGAGTATGGTAGACTACTACACTGCTCAAAGACAAAGTGCAGGTGACTCTTGGCCCACTCAATGTCAACACCCTTTGGCCAGCCGCAATGAGCTTGCGTGAGGAGGGTTGAGACAGTGCTCGAGGCGGCAGCGAATGAGAGTGCTCGGCTCCAGCACTCAAAAGCTTCTGCGGTCATGTTCGCCGCGAAGAGCTGATTGCCCTCGAGCTGCCATGCCGCTGCGTCACATCCAGGCAGGACATGAGAATCCGTCAACACATCAGTCGCTGGGTCATCCACACGCACAAAAGCCGACCCGTCAATGCCAGTTTTCAAGTATGGCTCAACGATGGTCACACACTTGCCACACGGAAAACGATGCGCGGCAGCTGCTGGAGATGCGTTTGGTATGTTGTAAACGCCAATCTTGACTAGGTCGCCAATGGCATCCTTCATGACGAAGTAGATGCCGCCCGTGAAGATTGCGTCCTCGATAACTACACCGCTAAGCCAGCGCTCGCGATGACACGTTCCGGTCGTGAGATGTCTGACCCAAATTGACAGCGCAGTCCCAGGCATCTCTTTGGTAGGCTTATCGGGCTTGACGTTACTGTTGTGTGAAAATTTCAAGACGTGGTGGTACTCCCCCTTTCTCCATCCCGTTGATTTGAACGCGGCCATTTCCTTGTGCCCACGCCAGTCTCTCATGACGCGCGCATTATGCTCCTGTGTGGAAGCGTCCTGGTCCAAGGGAGCCGCTTTCATTGCTACTGAGACACTAAGTGATGGCCGGGCAAACCAGTGGGGTCGTTTGGAGTGAGTGGGGTTGGTAATTGATTTGGACAAGGAGATAAATCTTCCTCTCTGTGAAAATTTCAGAGAGGGAGAGCACGTAGAAGGACACCCTAAAGCCTGGGCAGGAAAGGGTTAATTAATGGAAAATCTCTCAGTTTACAACATCATAGAGTACTCTACTTACGATTCAGCGATATCACCATCGCACAGCACCACCCAACTGTGTGCTCACATCGCTCACCTCACCCCCTGCCGAAAAATCAAAAATCATGCCGCTACTTCTTGTGGTCGCGACGATGGCGGCCCTGCTGCTGCCACCCCCCTCCGTCGACGCATCCTTCGCCATCCCCCATCCGTCATCCGCGAAGACACGGTCGGCGGTGGCCTCCCATCGTCCGCCGTTCCCGCCGAATAACGGGCCGCGGGCGCATCGTCGTCGGACAGCCGCCCCCGCCGTCCCCACGACGACGATGCTGATGTCCTCGTCGTGGAACGACTTCGCGTACGACGACGAGGACGACGTCCTCCTCTCCGATCTACCGCCTCCTGTCGACGCCGGCTTCGTCCCCGCCGACGAGAACGACGACCCGAGCGTCAAGGCCGCCGCGGGCGCGGCGCTGATGCCGCCGGAGGTGGATTACTTCGGTCCCGTCATCGAGGTGCCGCAGGGTGAGTCGAGCGAATGAACCGAGCGAGCGAAATATCGCGGCGTCCGTTCGAGAATAATGTCGACCTCACATTCTATTTCGACCTCCCGTCTTCTAATCGTTTCTCGTTTCCGCAAACGCGTGCGCCGAAAATGGAAAAGGATCGGAATTGGAATTGAGCGAGGAGTCCGTCCAGGGGGTGCTGGCGGCGTGCAGGCAAGAGATCGGGTGAGTTTCCCCTCGCCGGTAAATGGCATTCATTCTCGACGCGAAGAAGGTGGTATGGGGGGGGGGGGGGGGGAAAAATCCTCCACCGTCGTCTCCATTCCGCTGTTTTGTCGCACCCTCGCCAATTCGTCCAATCGTCTCGTCTTGATATATGTTATTCTCTCATCATCATTCGTCATCAACAACGACACAACGAATTAACTAACTCGAAATCCACAAATTTGGGACCCCGAAAAATGAAATGATAAACACTCGTCGACGACGCCCGCAGGACGATGTTCGGGTACCAGGCCGAGAATCGCGGCGTGGGGATCACGGGCGGGGTCGACTTCGTGGAGCTCGACGGTCCCACGGTCGTCCTGCGGCTGAAGGGGCGGTTCTGGCACCAGAGGCCGACGGTGCTCCGGCGCGTGGGGGCGTACCTGACTGCGAGGATACCGGAGATCGTCGACGTCGTGGTCGACGACGAGTACGAGCTCACGGACGAGGCGAACAACCTCGCGATATGAGAGGGGGGCACTAGGGGCCTCTCTCGTCGGAATTGCGGCGATGTGCCCTTCCGAGACTACTGCGATCGCTCTCAGACTGTCTCTCATACTGTTCACGGCCGAATGCTCCGAGTAGTATGTAGAACGATTATAACCATATCAAGTTAGAATTGATTGTGTGAAGACAAACGCAGATAATAGAGAGATCAAGCATGAATGACTCATGCGCCAGGCGCAATCGACCAGATAAGTGCATTCTACATAAATAATGTGGAGTCGGGTCATTCAGCTCAAGATAACCATTGGGGATGTAAAATTCCCCCATCTCCTTGAGTCCCCTCACCATCTCTCCTAGTAGCATAAGAATTTCTTCCAATATCGACTAATGCCGGGGTGACTCGTGTGGCAATTTTAGCCTTCGGTTTGCCGCCTTTGTCATCCTCGTCTTGTAGGAGACGCTTCTGCGGGACAAGACCTTTCCCAGCAATGTGCATTGGCTTCGACGAAGAATCAGAAGAAATGGACAAAAGTGAAGGCGAGTCCTCCTCTGCCTCACTGACGCTGCTGGTGGCGGCCTTCAGTGAGTGCGGCTCTTCCAAAGTTGTGCACGCGCCCCCCTCTGCCGACTAACATTGGTATTCCCTCCAATGGCGAACACTATGAAAAACATCGTCAAACTTGGAAGCCAACAGCCCCTCCTTGTCGTTGACATTGGCCGCGTTGGTGATGGTCGTGGCCGTGTTGGGATGGTGGCGCCCGCCGCTCGCGACCTCGTCGTCGTTGATGCTGGCGTCTTCCGCCTCCTCCTCGATGGTCTCGGGGTCACGTCCGCCCCTGATGGCCGCAACTGCCTTCATGCATTTGGCGGCCGCCTCTCCGCTCCTCGCCTTCTTGCGAGGGGTTCCGTCCGCGGGGTCCTCCCTAGGAGTACTGCCCGCGATCTCCGGCTCGCTTACCCCGTCGATCCAAGCTACTCGGGGGGGGGTTGCGACGAGGTGATCCGAAGTTGTTCGAGATTTTCATCTCGAGCCCCTTTTTCCTTGTTTTTCTCCGCCGACGTGGCCAAAGCCACCGCACCTGCGGCGCCACCAACACTCGCGTTCATCTGAAGGATGCGAGGCGTGGGGTAGTTGATGGGGGGGGGTCGTGGGGGCCAATTTTCCTTTTACTTGATTTGGCTTGTTCACGGAGGCTTCTGGCTTGGCAGCGGCGCAGCGGTGGCGGCAGCGCGACAGCGCGACGTAGCTTGGCGGCGGTGCGGCGGCGGCGGCAGCGTCAGCGCAACGTTGGCGGCAGCTTGGCGGCGGACCTGCGACGGCAGCGCACAGCGCAATGGTGGCAGCGCGGTGGCAGCAGCGTGGTGGCTGCGGCGGTGGCAGCAGCGCGACATCGTGACGTCGGCGGCAGCTTGGCGGCGGCGCGGCGGTGGTGGCAGTGCGGCAGCGAGACAGCGAGACATAGCTTGGTGGCGGTGCGGCGGCGGCGGCAGCGTCAGCGGCGGTGGCGGCAGCGCGACTGCGCGACGTCGGCGGCAGCTTGGCGGCGGCACGGTGGCGGTGGCAGCGGCGGTGGCGGCAACGCGACCAGCGTTGTGGACGATGCAACTGATGCTTGCAGCTTGCGTGGCATATTGCTGCCTTTTTGGCCGATTCTAAATAAATAAATAGTAATAGATTAAGTTTAGTTTAACAGATGTCGTCGGCGTTGCCGTCGGCGTCGTCGGAGGCGGCGGCGGCGCATCGGCGACCGCGGTGGACGTCGCCACGGGCGCCGCCGTCGATCGACCAAGGACGAAGACGCGTACGTCGGCGCGTCGGTGGCGTTCGAAGGCGCGTACGTTGGCGGCGGACGGTGCCGGTGAATCCGCCGCAGCCTCCGTGCTGCTGCCACCGCGCAGGCCGCCATCGCGCTGTGCGCCGCCGCCGAGCGTCGCGCTGCCGCCACTGCCACTGACGCTGCCGCCGCCGCCGCCCCACCGCCAAGCTGCCGCCGACGTTGCGCTGCCGCCACCGCCGCAGCATCCGCGCTGCTGCAATCGCGCTACCACCGTCGCGCTGTGCACCCCCGCCACGCTTCGCGCTGCCGCCACCGCCGCTGACGCTGCCGCCGCCGCCGTGCCGCCGCCAAGCTTCCGCCGACGTCGCGCTGTCGCGCTGCCGCCACCGCCGACGTAGCGATGTTGCGCTGCCGCCACCGCCGCTGACGCTGCCGCTGCGCCGCCGCCATGCTGCCGCCGACGTCGCTCAAGGAAGACCTTCCACTTCATAACCTTGATGGAGAAACCCCATCGTTTGTGAATACTGGCAAGGTCTAATGCAATGAGGAGGTACTCATAGTCCTGTGGGGACATACCCAATCGTTTAGATAGATGAAATTCGTGGTCATAGCTGGAGTTCAGGCTAAACCAGAAGGAAGATGATGAGGACAGGTAAATTAGGTGATCGGCGAGGTGGTGGTGTGAAATACTGTTATAACTCGTCGCCATGTTCAAAATCTATCGACCCCTTCGGGACAGGGCTTTGTTAGGATGTCCCGGGGCTACCCTAAAAAGGGGTCGATAGATTTCCCAGATCGCAGCGAATGGCATCCATTGCGCTGAGGAACATCAGGTGCATTGATTATCTAGTTTACGTCAGTATTTGTACGTCGTTTCGTCCGAAAATAAAACTTGATGTTTTTTTTCTGCCAGAAAAGCTGTAGATGAGCGCTGGGATGGAGGTGGTGACTGGTAGATACCACTACACAATAGCTCCACTCTAGATAGTATTGTAGACTGTTTTAGTACTATCAAGAGTAGTCGCTAATTTTATTTTGTTAGTCAGGAATCCATTGTCAAATAATCGGAATGTCTCAAAAATTGACCAGCTTCTTTCCTTATCAGAGTGTACGTACTCTAAAACTCTGGTGAAAATGAGAAAAGCCCGTCACGACTCACAGCTACCTACTTAGGTAGATTCCCTCCCTCATGGGATTCGTGACGTCATAGGGCGGGTCTGTTTTCTCCTCGCGCAGGCCGGAGATGTTGTGGTTTCCTGCCTACGTCCGTGATTGTCACCACCATGGCCGATGAAAACGAGGAAAAGAAGTCTTCTGACCAATAATATTATTATTTTGACAGATTTGGAACTAGCAGCAAAGCTCCCTCACCACAAGGAAGCGACATGCTGCCCGACGCACCAAAAGCCCCCGTGTCGGTGGCGGCCGCGAAGAAACCATCCAAGGCGAAGAAGCGCTTCTTCGCCTTCGGCTCTCGTCAGGATAAGAAGGGACTCGTGCCGTTGTCGTCGTCTGCGCCGGATCTCGACGAATCGTCGCTGACCCTTCCCGACAGCAGTAACAACATCGGAGTCCGAAAGACGCCGAAAGAGCGGCTGACGCTCATCGAGATCGCCGACAAGTTACAAAGGAACGTGGAGGTTCGCGATCGGACCTACCACCTTAAGAAGTATCCTCAATGCTTCGTCGGGTCCGAGGCGGTGGATTATCTCGTCGAGAGCAATCTCGCGCCGTCTCGCGAGGACGCCGTTAGGATCGGAAACGACATAATGGCTGCCGTGGGTATCTTCGAACACGTGTGCCAAGAGCATGACTTACAGGACGGGTACTTCTTCTACCGCTTTATCGATCCTCAACCCGTGACGACTATGATGACGGGCTATCAGCGATATTCGTCAGCCGGATCTAGCGAGACCAACGGAGGAGGGGGGGGGAAGTCTGGAGTCAAGATGGACAAGTACGGCTTCCTCGTCGACGACAAGGATGCCGCCGTCGCCGCAACGGGCACCACCGAAAAGATCAATATATTCCAACTCAGAGCCGAGGCAAAGAAATGGGAGGGAATACTCGGCAGGGTCACTGCCAAC
>JALLOS010000573.1:0-11533 GCA_036939435.1 Stephanodiscus minutulus
TAGAATTAAATTAATTTCTCTGTTATTTTATCAATTTATATAAAACCCCGCCTAAGCGCCCTCGGCCAGCCCCTTTGGATGGCCGCCCACGCGTCGGATTGGGGTGATTCATTGAATCAATGCCATAGTCATAGGGGGGGCAAACGGAATACCATGGTGATGATGTTTGTGTGTGAGGAGTTGTGTTGATGCTTGCCAGAATTCTTGTACTATTCCTACTGGAGAAAAGCTACGGGGCGGGAGTTTTTTGTTCCCGCCCGAACCCATAGTGGTAAAGCTGTTAAGTGCTAAAATTGATTCATGGGTTTATCACAACTACTTTTGTCAAGAGAACCAGCATATCCATGCTGCAATACGGGGAATAATAGTTGATGGATCAAACGAAATGCTAACAAAATTATCAGATCAATGTGGGCTACTGAAGAGTTCGAGTCCCGCATGGAGTTTGTGACTGGTTGGGGTGAAAAGAATTTATGGTACTGGGAAAGTATTGATAGTTGATGGATCAAACGAAATGCTTACCAAAATTATCAGATCAATGTGGGCTACTGAAGAGTTTGAGTCCAGCATGGAGTTTGTGACTGGTTGGGGAAAAAGAATTTATGGTACCTCAGCTCTTAGGCCAAGCGCATGCAATTGCTACCTGATTAGTAAAACCTTAGCCTCCTTTGTCTACTGCTACCTCATGTGATAAGGTGGTATCAGGGTAGTTGGAGGACCATACTCATCATAATATTTGTATACGAAGTTGTTTGAGATACGTTATTCTACCCACTGAACCGAAACTCCTTTAATGGACCCTTGGATGCAGAAGTAAACCTGCCACCTGATTGTGTATGAAGGAGAAAAGAAACGGCAGAGGGGGGAATACATTAGAGTCAAGGAGGGGAAGGTACCAAGCAGGCATCCACAAATAACAGACCCAAGGGTAGGGAAAGCACATCTTCAGGTATGGTTCAGAAAATATAAAATTTAACAGGAACAAAGATTTTTCTGCATCGGCCTTTTGCCTGATAGCGAGCTAGGTTAATGTGTCATCACAACCAAAATCTGAAGATGCGATGGGTACCCTTTAGAACTGGTGGCTCCTGAGAGAGATGAACTAACCTATCATTGGGTCTCGCTAGGGAAGAGAAATACTTGCTGACGGTAGAGCAACGCCACAAGCACTGGAAAGAGACGATCAAGATCAAGAACGTCATGTGAGATCAGCATTTCATGACATCGCCAATAGCCTCACAAACACAAAAAAAGGGTCGTTATTCGTCTTCGATCATGTACAATAAATTTGTTTGAATGATTCTCGTCACTGGTAAATCCGACTGGGGCGGCATACACTCAAATGTAAAATCATTTCGAAGAAAACGCCCTTATTTCATTCTTGATGAACGTTCGAAGAACGTACCTGGACGAGTGGCGGAGACGAGCCCATCTCTTCTGGTCACCTGCAATTTAAAAGCATCACATAGAGTTCGTGATGAGTTTTGAGCTGTACATAGGGGGAAAGTAACCACGTATCAACACCTTCATGCAATTACAAACAAAGAGTCAGTGTAACTATGACATAAAAGGCCATCACCGCAAAGCAAATGGGAGGAGAAAAGAGAGGCAGAACGCCCCGTTGTATCACACCTCCCAAAGCGCCATACGACGCCCTTGCTCCGACATGTTCGTTCGAAAGTGTCATCATCCTCTTTCATTCGCACTGCACCGCGCAGCGACAAAAACAACGTCCAACGATGACAAACAACTCTTTTGTGCAGGACAACATTCAACTATTCGATCAGAATCTATTGAGGCATTATCATCAGGCACGCCAAGGCCGATAAACCTACGAGGCGTATCAAGAAGGGGAATCCGATCCATCTCGAAGATCATCCCCTCGAATAGTCGGATGGTACAGTTACGTTTCCAATCATGAGTGTGCGGGACATGGAAAATGGGATGCAATCTCACCTTTCATTGACGTGGCTCCATGCCACGATGGGATCGGCGACGCGCGATTGCTCTTGTACCTGGAACGGTCGAGATGTCCTCGCCGTGACCCGTCGCAGTCATCCAGCTCTGGAACACGTCATCATCGCCGTAGTTAAAATGATGAATCCCACCCTCAGACTTGACCGACGTTCGCCTCCTCGCAACACCTCGTCCATGCCATCACTGCCCCGGAAAGACACGATGCACGATTGGCGTCGATGGCGCTGGTGGGGGAGGCCGCGGCGGCGGGATCGATGCCGTCATCGTCGTAGTCGCTCCCTCCGCTTGCGCCCGCCGCCGCATCGCGGAGAGAGTTGACGCAGGCCACGACCGCCCTCTGTTGGTCAGAACACAGCCTCTCGCATGCGGTGGCGACGTCGGCACCGGCGGGTTGATCCGTCATCGCCTCATGTATTGGTGATTGTCAACGACGGATGGCCGTGATATTTATTTATGGCATCGCAGTGGTCGCTCTGATGGAAAAGTCCCCAGAGCAACAACTGGTGAGAGAGTTCGTATTTTTTGTGTGGCGCAAAATGCCTGGACGGACAGAAGCATCCAAAAATTCTTCAACGGACAGACGCTACAAAAAGCTACCCTCTCCAAAACACAAGAAGACCATGAGTTCCGCCGGAAGAGGAGATGCGCGCCCATCTAACAAAGCCGGCGGTGGAGGACGTGGTGGTGGTGGCGGTGGCAGTCATAGTAGCAAGAAGGAATCCATCTTGGAATTGGCAAAGGTGAGTAGTGTCCCTTTTGTCGTTTATCCGTCAATCGGTGTCGTTTGCTCGGCTCGTCCCCCTGATTGTGCCCATGTAAAACATCGCATCGACGATGCCATCGCTGGTACTCATATCCCGCTTGTACTGCCTTTGTCTTACGCGATTCGTGGAATTCATCCTTGCGTCAACTTCAGCTGATGGATTCCACCGTACGAGTGAAATGCCTGGGGGGGAGAGAACTCCGGGGGGCGTTGCGAGGGTACGACGAGCTCGTTAATTTAGTCCTGGACGATTGCGAAGAGTTCATACGAGGTAAATACACCATTCTTTACGCGCCCTTATATCGGTGTCGTCAAGTTTCGTGGAGGACTCCGCGCCCTTCGTTGTTATTTTACATCGTACTGTCTCCGCACACTTTCTCAAACACTCTATACGTGCCGTTTTCCTTGGTTCATATTGAATTTGGTGGCGAAATGGTGGGTGCTGCGTCATGATCTTACTCCTAAATGAACTGAAGATCCGGATGACCCCGAACAGGTTACTAGCCAAACCCGAAGATTGGGATTGGTAGTCATCCGGGGCACACAAGTGAGTTTGGTCTCTCCCGAGGATGGGACGGAGGAAATCGCGAACCCATTCTTGGCAGGAGCGGACGACGAGGAGGATGCGGAGGAATAACCATGAGGATGTGCCGATCACTTTCTCCCCTTTCATAAATATTATGAGTACTCGCTTACGGGGAATTCGCCGCCGACAGAATCACAAGAAATGTCGTTGGAAGTTAGTAACGAATTCTGGGCCCAAAATTCATGAATATTATGTGTGGGTTGTTATTACTCTGCGCCAACTGTCACAGTTGTAATTTACATTTCGACTGGAATGAAGGTTACATTAAGCAAGCTTTTGCCCCATGTTGGACTTGAATTCCGGTGGTGAGGGTTACTAATTCAATTTCGAATTGAAAATGATGATATTTCATCCGCAGATTGTCCCAATGAACTCATCATAGTCACGAATAATGGGGTATTTGAATTATTGGTCCACACCTTAAATAGACTAATTTGTGTATCACGGAATTCATAACTATTTCATTACATTATAGTACGTCAGGTATTTTATTAACGGCGTGGCCATGGCATTATAATTGGTGTTGGTCTCTTAAATACATTTACGAGTAGTTTAACCGGCGGGCACATGATAAATGTACGCAGTGCAGCCAGCCAATGCTGAAAGGAACATCCCCACAGACCGTCTTCTCGGAGATTTGGAAGCGATGGTGAAATGTTGCGTTTCTCGTTCATATGAGGGGAGTGATGAGGTAACTGGTGACTAATGCAAATGTATGATGTGTTTCAGTAAAGTGCTCCATCAGCCCAGGTATACTATCACAATGTTGCACCGCCCCCCCTCTCCCCTAACACCAAAATGTGTTTTTTAGTTTGTCAAGTAAATAATGAAATATGAGAATAAGGATTTTTTACCTCAGGCGGAGCGGGGGCACATCAACTTCATCTCTTATACGTGTACTATGCGTTATCTTTAAGAATTATTGTGTATGGGATAAAACATTGTGGCCGCTGCCGCTATGACGAAATGAAGCCCGAGCAGAGATAGTCCAAGGGGAGAAAGATCATTCGACTTACAGGTCGGGGAACTTCCCTGGATCCTATCTATATAGGCCTTCATCACAATTCCGTCACGCATTTATCTCTCACCCCCCAAGGAGAAAAAAAAGAGCTCTTCTCTCTATGACTTCGCCGCCGACACGATCTTTTTCACACGTTCCAAGCTGTGTACGTCCAATCCTCCCCCACCGTTTCTATTGTTGATCAACGAGCAATTATCGGCCGCGTACGGAGGATCGACGCATATCTCCTTGAGCACGAGTATCGACTCCCCCACCCATTCCACCTCGTTGCACGCCTTTAGCAGTTTGTCAAATATTTTCTGTCCCTCAGAGGACGCCTTTCGACACGGGGGGGGGGACACGGAGAGAGTGAAGATGGTTATGATGATGATGATGAACAGTGTAAGTGAATGTGAACGTAGCCCAACGAAGACATGATGCTCATCTGTCCGGAAGGGAAAATAGCCGATTGCCCCCAACCCCCCCCCCCCCAACATGAGATACCAGCAATCAACCAATACGATTTCATATCAACAAAATTTCCACGCGCAAACGCGATTCGGCGGCATAAGTTAATGCACGGAGACCAACAAACTCACCCTCTGATTGATGTGACTGAAGCTCTCCTCGGCGAGCCGTATCGCCCTCCGTTCCCTCTCCTCCAAGACCTTCTTCGCGACGTTCGGCAACGGTAGCTTGAGCTCGTCGAGGTCGTCCACCCCCGCCAATTTTCGCGCGTCGTCCTCCGTCATCGTGCCGCCGCCCTCCCCCTTCGCGTATTCGATGGCTTTCCTCTCCAGCACCGACGAGGCGTTAACGATGGTGACCTCGCTCGACAGCGTGGTGTGCGTCAGCGCCTTCTTGAGGACGATGCTATTCGAGAATTCGTCGGTGCAGTACACGAGTCCCCGGATGGTATCGCCGAACGGCTTGAGCTTCAATTCCATCAGGGTGTTGACGGGATAGGTGGCGGCGAGGGGGGGGGGCGAGCCGCCGCCCTTGCCGCCCGGTGCCGGCGACAGCGAGCCCCCACCCCCCCGTCCTCCCATCGTCGACTGGGGCGCCACTCTGCTCCTGCTCGATTCGGCCATTACGAATCGATGCCCCGCGGTGGCCAATTGAAGACCACGGAAGACAACGCAAGTCGCCCGATCGATGCCAGACTTGCGGCAGCAAGGTCGCGGACGGCGGTAAGACGCTACGGAAGGAGGGACTCTATGAGTTCCCACGTGATGTCCGTAGCAGCAGCATTGCCGCATATTTATTTTTTATCTCGGCAACTTTATGGCAAAAAAACTCCGAAATCTCTCCTCGTCCCTCGCCGCCGAATGAGGCCGAAGCCTACCAATACACTACTACCATAGGAGGCATCGCCATCAAAGTAATCATAGTCTCGTTTCATATTCTTTAGGAGTAATATTACTCAGGTCATCCACCTCGTCTCATTCAAAAGGAACAAACAAGCGTCGTAACCCTCAAAATACAATGTCGTCGCGCCTCCAAGAGCTCTCCCCCAACGCCGAGATCGTCTCGAAGCAGGCCGCACTCGCCGTGAACATCGCCGCGGCGACCGGCCTGCAGAACGTCCTGAAGTCGAACCTCGGTCCGCGCGGGACGCTCAAGATGCTCGTGGGCGGTGCCGGACAGATCAAGCTGACCAAGGACGGGAACGTCCTGCTGCACGAGATGCAGATACAGCATCCCACTGCCGCGTTGATCGCGAGGACGGCCACGGCGCAGGTGAGGATTTCATTCCGACGATAAACGGCGATGATTTATCGTGGTCGCATTTACTTTTCAAAATAGCTTCTGAATCTCATTCGTATTCTTCATAATTCTCATATTTTTACTTCGTAATCGTAATGTGTATTACCACAACGAACGAAAATTTGACAATGCGTTTCAGGACGAGATAACGGGCGACGGGACGACATCGACAGTCCTCCTCTGCGGGGAGCTCCTGCGTCAGGCCCACCGATACACCGCAGAGGGACTGCACCCACGCGTCATATCCGACGGATTCGACATCGCGCGCGACGCCACTTTGAAATTCCTAGACGACTTCAAGGTCGACTACAACCGGGGGGACGCCGGCGAAAAGAGGATCCAGGACGATCGCGAGCTCCTACGATGCATCGCTTCCACCTCCCTCAAGACCAAGCTCGAGCACGACCTCGCCGAGAAGATATCCGACGCGGTCGTGGACGCCATCCAGTGCGTCGTGCCCGACGACCGCGATTCCCCCGTGGACCTGAACATGGTCGAGGTCATGACCATGCAGCGCAAGCTCGGGACCGATTCCCGCTTCGTCAACGGGCTCGTGCTCGATCACGGCGGTCGTCATCCGGACATGCCGAAGGTCCTGACGAACTGTCACGTCATGACGTGCAACGTGACCTTCGAGTACGAGAAGACGGAGGTGCAGAGCGGCTTCTTCTACAGCACCGCCGAGGAGCGCGAGAGGCTCGTCGAGAGCGAGCGGAAGTGGCTCGACGAGCGGTGCCGTCAGGTCGTGAACTTCAAGAGGTCCGTTTGCAAGGACGGCGAGAGCTTCGTGATGATCAACCAGAAGGGCATCGATCCGCTCTCGCTCGATATATTCGCGAAGGAGGGGATACTCTGCCTCCGGCGCGCGAAGCGCAGGAACATGGAACGGCTGACGCTCGCTTGCGGGGGGTCGCCCATCCACAGCGTCGAGGACATGGACCCCTCCCAGCTCGGTTGGGCCGGCAAGGTGAGCGAGGTGTCGCTGGGGGACGACAAGTTCACGTTCGTCGAGGAGTGCCGACACGCCAAGAGCTGCACGCTCCTGCTGTACGGGCCGAACGGGCACACCATCGACCAGATCAAGGACGCCGTGCGCGACGGCCTCCGGGCCGTGAAGAACGCCATCGAGGATGGGGCCGTCGTGCCCGGGGGCGGGGCCTTCGAGATCGCGGCGTCGATGCACCTGCGCGACGTCGTGGCCAGGGCCACCAAGGGACGTCCGAAACTGGGCGTGGAGGCGTACGCGGAGGCCCTCCTCATCATACCCAAAACCCTGGCCGAAAACAGCGGCTTCGACGTCCAGGATTGCATACTGAAGCTCACCGACGCGCGGGAGGATTCGGGGTGCAATCTCGCGGTGGGATTGGACTGCGAGACGGGAGAGCCTATGATACCGGAGGACCAGGGCGTGTGGGACAACGTGCGCGTCAAGAGGCAGTGCCTCCACCTGTCGACGGTCCTGGCCATGCAGCTGCTGTTGGTCGACGAGGTGATGAGGGCCGGAAAGCAGATGGGAAGGGCCCCTCCCGGGGGCGGCGAGGAGTGAAAAGGGCAATTGTCTCTGCTGGAGGAGGAACATAATCGACGCATGCACCAGCTGGCTGGTAGAGTAGATGACAAAGATCGGAGACTAATCAAATATTCATTCATGTCTTTTCTACAATAATTATTCATTCGTGTTTTTTCTACTTTCTACTTCATGCCTTGTCATACATCTTGCGTGTCAAGTGTTATACAATATGTTGCCCTTTTGTGACTGTTCGTTAGTTTTTTCCTCGACTTGGGAACATACTGCTCCATCTACTTCATAATCGACGCATGCACCAGCTGGCTGGTAGAGGATGACAAAGATCGGAGACTACTCAAATATTCATTCATTCATGTCATTTCTACATTCTACTTCGTGCCTCATCATATATCTTGTGTGCCAGTGTTATACAATGCGTTGCCCCACTGTGACTGACCGTTTGTTTCTTCCTCGACTTGGGATCATCAAAGCTCTAGATGAAATATACTTCTCCATCTTCTCTAGATGAATACCAGTTGCTGAAAGGGGACACGCATATTGGCATTGGAGGTTGCACTTTGCAAAAACAACTTGAATGGTGACATAATGAGATGAAGATATAGGGCTAGGAGGAAATGATAGTAGACAGGCCAGGCATTAGAGAACAATGTTGAATCAGCTGTAGATTGGAAATAATTATAAAACATGTGTTGCCATTCTGCAAATTAGTTTTACAGAGTTAATTATAACACTTACAGTAAAGGCCTAATATATACTGCTCGTTAAACCCTGACTTTATATCATAATGAATTAGTGCACCGTATGCCCTATTTGATGTTTTGAAGGCCTTGTCATTTAGTTGGAGCAGTGCAATGGCACATTACATCACCAATGCCGAGTAGCATTTCAAACATGGTTGACGGGCTGATAGATAAGTTTCCTGGTAGAAACTCCAAGCCTCGGTCTATCTAAAAACTCTATTTTACAATACATGTAACACTTTATTCTTATTTATTTTGTAGAGTGCCGACTAAAAAACTCGTTTTTTACTTTATCGTAGTTTTGTTGACATAGGAATAGTAGGGATTGACGGCTTACCTCACGAGAGTCACGCATCCAACAAACACCACCACCACGGTGGTGCCGTTTGCAACTACAGTGGCATGGTGATGGAGAATCAGCCCACCCCCGGGAGCCTCTGCAGAAGGGGTTGGTGGAGGGCGGTGTTGGAGGGTTTTATTTAATTCGGCTGACTGGCCGAGAAAAAAAATAATCACTTACCTAACAATATATTTTAATTTAATTTATTCTATTTGACCTTATTGCTGCCAAATTGATGGAATAACACCCCCTCCGCCTGCTCCCGCCCAGTCGAATCTCCTCTCTAACAACTAATCCGCCACAGCCGCCTGTTTTTGGTTAGTTGTTGTGTGCACCGTTGTTGATCGGCAGCCGTCTACTTGCCTCTCGTTATCCTATCGTTGCGCAGCCCACTGGTTCTCTCGTCACGCCGGCTGGTTGTTGCCTTGCCTCTTGACGCGCCACCCTCTTGTTGTCTCGTCGTCTCATCGTGCCGCCCCTCGTTGTCTCCTCGCGCCAGCTGGTTGTCGCATCATCATCTCTCATCATCCTATTGTTGCACCGCCCTCTTGTCCTCTCAGAATGCTGACTGATTGTTGTGTTCGATTTACGATTGTCAAATCAGTTGGTGAACATCACCCATCTTAATCTCCCTCGCCAAAAAATTTCGTCCGTTTATCGCTCCCGCCAGAATTTTCTATGTCAGGTTTAAAAAAAACAGTCTTATGTACCCTTACTTTTGGGCCAGCCGATGTACCCTAACGTCGGGGGAAAAATTAACGGCGCCATCGCTGTGTGAAGTTGCCGCCAAAGAGAAGCGGCAACTCACACAGCGCGCCTGCAAAATTTATGTAGCCTTAATTTTGGCCTGGGGACGTGTTTTAATAATACATTTTGCGATAGCGGCACATGAATATTCAAATGTCATGGGGGAGCGCTTTTAGCAAGTTTATTCTTAATTTTAGTACGCAAGTGACTTTGGCAGGATCCTGCCAAAGTTGAAAGTTGGCAGGGATCGTGCCAACTTTTATTTTTGGCAGCCAAACTCACTTTTGGCAGTTGGTACGCGGGAACTCGTGGCAACATACCCGGTCCCAGATTTCTGGCACAGAAAAGCGTCTTTGGCAGAATCCTGCCAATAATAAAAGTTGGCACAATTCCTGTTAATGTTGATCTTTGGCACAATCATGCCATTTTCCTTATTTTGGCATGTGCAATGATCACTCATGTTGCAGAGTGGACCTAACCCACACAAGCTAACTCCCACCCTCTGCATTCCCTTGACCTCGTTTAAACCTATCTACAGTATTTGAAATTTAGCGATTAGCAACTTGTTAGCTTGAAAAACACAGTACTTTTTTTTGCGATCTATGTATGGTACTCCAAGATGAGTCGCCCTACATTTTTGGGAGGTGGTGATAAGTACTCGTTTAAGGTCTATTTATTTGCACCCCTAAATTAGCATTTATTTCGTGGAAAGCGACCCTTGATGCAAATGCATTTTTAACTCTTTTTATCTACACTAGACAAATCCAGCAGAGTGCATAGCCTATTGAAGCAGCCCCTTCCGGTCAGTCGGAAACAGGGGCATCATTGTCAACAAATACCATGTTTACAGCAGTAGGCGTAAGATGTTCAACATTTTTGTCGAGCAACTAATGTAACTGACGATATATCTTGCCAACCCACAAGATATATCGCAAACTATTGACAACAGATGTTGCCAACATATTGTAGAAGAGGTCTGTGGGGTCGAAATGGTGGCCGGTGTTTACACATGGATGCTATCATCATTATTCAGACCACTGAACGCATGATTGAGCGCGGTGGAGGGGCACGATGGTGCACAGGTTAATAATTTATAACAAGATTAAGTAATGTTTGAGTTTAATAAATCACCAATAAAACGATGTAGTGGCGTCCAGTGAACATCGCCTCTCTTGCTCGTCGCATCAACATTGTGCCTAGACACCTCCATGCCATTTGCAAGCATCGCAACGCCTTTACCGTCACCGTCAAAACCGTCTTTGTTTGCGTCTGGATCATCTGCGCCATTGTTCATGCCTCCGACGTCGATCGCGGCGATTGTTTTGGCCTTGTCCTCCTCCACTGTCGCCGTTGTCTTCGTTGCTGCTGCTTGGGCTCCTCCGTTTGCCTTTCTCCTCCTCCTCATCCTCATCCCACGATGACAACAATCTGCAATGCCTCCTCTTCCTCCTCTTCCTCCTCTTCCTCCTTCCTTCCGTTGCTGGGACCACCATAACCGCAGCGGTGTCAACGTCATGCATTGCCCGCTCCTTCTCCTTCCCCTTCGCAGTCACAGTTGTCCGGATCTTCTCCCCATTGGTGGCGTTGCCGTCCTGCCCCCGATGACTTGTGTCCACGGCAGCCGCTTCCCCCTCCCCTCCTCGTCCTGCTCCAGCCGCCCTCCTTGCTCCCCTGCGTGCCTTTGCCCCTGCTAATCACCCTCATTTCTCTTCTCCTGCTCCCATCGAAGCGACCACTCCACCCCCTTGCATCACCGCCGCGAGGATGTTCCCTCCTCCTAGATCCAATCGCGCCATCACCAACGCCGATGCCGGCCTCACAATCCCGCCCGTGCTCGTCGCTGCTCCGGTGTCCACTCTGCCGGCGACGGCTGCCGCCTACACCTCTGCCTCCATTGTCGTCCACCCTTGTTGATTGTTGAATCTCTTCCAATTTCAACTTACGCATCCACCCCTCCTCTCTCCCTCAATATCCACCCTGCACGTCTGTTTGTGCGCAATCCAAAACGTAACATTTTTTCGACCCCTATAACGAAGCCAACTACTTGTGATTTAGAGGGAATCGGACCAAATCAAGCGCAAGGCG
>JALLOS010000574.1:0-11502 GCA_036939435.1 Stephanodiscus minutulus
TATTATTGAGAGAGAGAACGATATGAGGAGAGCGGTGCCCCGAGCAAGCGACGCACGGTCTCTACTCGATTGCGCGGCCCTACCCACGCTGGTGCATCCTTCGGCTGCTGACGTCGTCGGTAACGTTAGCCTTGACAAGAAGCAACCCGTCTTGATGCCATATGTTGCCTTCGGTACTTACCGTCTTGGGATACGCCAGGCTCGTTCGGTCACGCTCGAAGCTCTCAGGAATGGATATCGTTGCATTGATACGGCCTTTGTTTATGGAGGGCAAATGACGGAGATTGAAGTCGGGAAAGCGATTCAGGATGCATTGCAACAGGGAATAATACATAGCCGCGAGGAGATATTTGTTATTACGAAGCACTGGCGGGATTATCATGGATACGAAGCATCCATGAAATGCTTGGATGCCAGCTTGGAGAGATTGGGGCTAGAATATGTCGATTGCTGGATGATTCATTGGCCTGGTCCATGTTGGCAGGGCAAGCCTCGGCAAGATAAGGATCCAGGCGGGACGAAAGGTATTTGCACCGATGAAGAAGAAGATGAAGATGATCCGTGGAATTATGCAAAAGAAGGTATGGGAAAAGATGAGATTGCAGTTCTGCGTGCAGAAACATGGAGAGCGATGGAAGTAGACAGGGGAAAACACGTGAGTTCCATTTCGTCTTGGGAATTGCATTTTAGTCACTTTCATCTTGTACAACTTAATTCGATGTTCTATGGTAGGTTCTATCGCAGTGTCTAATTTCACAAAACATCACCTTCAAAGGCTCAGACAAACTGCTACCATTTGGCCTCCGGCTGTGAATCAAGTAGAATGTCATCCCTACTATCCGCAAATGGATCTCCTTGAATACTGCGACGGTGAAAACATAGTCGTACAATCCTATGCGACCTTGGGAGGGCAAGACGGGACGAAAGCTAAATGGAAAGCACTCGGAGGAAAGTTGTTGGAACTGGCTCCCATAGTTGATGTTGCGTCGAGATTGAGTGAGAATTTCAACAGGAAAGTAACTCCAGCCCAGGTTTTATTGCGATGGTCGTTGCAGAGAAACTGTGCCCTAGTTCTTAAAACCTGCTCGTCCAATCGAATGAACGAGAATTCAGACATCTTCGACTTTACTCTGGCAGATGAGGATATGAAAGTTATTTCTATTGTCATGCCTTCTTCAGAGTGTGAGGGACGTCTTTGTTGGAGGACAGAGCCTTTAAGGATGCTGGACTTTAATTAACAAATCACTTACAAGTAGTACAGATGCCTGGCCTCTTGCGTTAGATGGCTACTCAATGGAGATACCTGTCTGATGCAGTCATTTTTGTTCAATAAAGTCCCTGTTGAAAAACCTGGATGTTTGACAATGGCATCGCCCATGTAATTGACAGTGTACTCCTTCCACCCGACGGTTACTTACCGGCCAGATGAGAAAGACAATATTGCAATCTAAAGTGGGGCATTTCAATGATGAGACCGTGAAATTTTCTAGCCGTGTTTGGATTTCAGTCGAACGGCAATGGGCAACAGGGGTCACAGAGGAGACAATTAAAGTACACTAGTCGAGGTTGACCTTTGAGTCTCAAAAATGCATCGCGCCATATTGTCGTATCTCCTATCGGATTTGTGTTTTTTGCAAATATGACTATCTTAAATGCACTTTATTGACATTAGTGCCAATTTAGCAGCCCGAACCCATGACACATGAGAGAAGCTGACAATCACAGCTTTTCCAACGACATGAAGGATCCGGAGGTATCTGAGACTCCGGAACCGGGTCCAAAACTCTCACTTTTTACTAAAATGCTTCAGAAGGCCGTTATTGGGTTTTTTCATGCTAGGTCTTCTATCGGAAGAAGGTTTGGTCCCGCCTGCCAATGCCGGTCTATTCTCGTTCCCCACGACTGCATTATTACAGTTCCCAAAAAACGAATGCAAAGATTTCTTCTTCGGTGGGGCTGCCTTGGTGGCAGTTTCCTCATTACTCACCGTCCTCTTCTCGCCAGCGGCGCTGGTGACGGATCGGGGCGGGACACTGGCGTTCGAGGACGACGACGTCGAAGTCGAACCGCCCGACGAGAAGAACGACGATATCGATGTCTGCCTCTTGTGCGGCTGGGCCCTGCGGGTGGGAGCGTCCCCTATCAAGTCTAATCGACCAACTCGATCCGATAGGGCATCCCTCATCAGAAGGGACACGGCGACGTGATCGGAGTAGCCCGGAGGTGTGTATATCATGCCTGTGTGCGGGGCGCCGACAAACTGCGTGTCCAACGCCCGCCTCGTCGCCGGCGCGATGCCTCCGCCGGCGTACGATCCGGATTCGAAGAGGCCGCAGGCAGTTGCGGCCATGAGGGCTGCCTCCTCCCCCAGGGCGTCGCAGTCTTCCGGCGGATCCCTCCCCCCGCAGCGCAGGAGCGGCGGTGGCGACAGACCGTCGACTCCGAGAGGGGGGAGCGGCTCGACGTATTCCATCAGCGACCTGTCCACCAACGTGAAGTCTATCCTCGCCCCCTCGTTGGTGTAACGCTTCTGCGCGAACTGGTGCCAGCACGTGAATCTGTTGCCGTTTGTACAGTAGAGAGGAAATTTCGTCAGAAGTTTTTTCGGGCCGGGGTTACAACGAGATACCCCCCTAACTAGAAAAACGCACACAATAGCATCTCCACTCACCTCGCCGCGGCATTCGGATAATAATGTCGAAAGACGTCGACCATCCTGTCATCCCCATCCCCCGCCATCAGACCTTTCATCCACAAGAAGGGAGGTGAATCGAGATTCAGGCCTGCGTCCTCCGACTCCGCGATACGCCTGCGCGTGCATTCGTCCCAGGATACGTTTCCCACCTTGGACATCAGCTCCGATAGCGTCCGAATGGACAGCACGTTCTTTCTACGATGCACGACGTCCGATCCCGTGTGAGGATCGACGTACGTCCGCTCGTCGAAAGAGTACCGCGACAATGCGTCCTCGGCCGTGTCCTCGTAGTCCCCCAGCATGGCGAATTTTCCGCAATCGCTGCCACCGTCCGTCGCAGATGACACGACCTTGACGCGGGCGCGGAACCTGTCGAATGTAGCCCCCGTGGACGGGTTGGTCGTCTGGCGCGGGACCGCCTCCAGCGTCCGTAGTGACGTTGTGATCTTTTCCCAATGTCTGGCGACGTCCTCCCGCCACAACGGGAACGCGCCGCCGTCCTTATCCTCCGTCTCGTCGTCCTCCTCGTCCTCCCCCTCCCGACTTCGTCGTTGTCGTCGTCGTCGTCGTCGCTCGAGCATCTCGTCCACGTTCACGCATCGATCCTCCCAGTGCACGTCCCTCCTGTCCACCGTCAAATTCATGTCCCCCACGAGGATAACCCTCTTGCCGAATTCTCTCCTCTGCCTCTCCATGGCGTCCCGCAGCGCGTGAAGGAATCGCATCTTCCTCGGCAGTGTGTCCGATCCTCCGCCGCAGGGCACGTAGACGTTGAAAATCACGAAGTACCCGTGGTCCGTCATTACGCAACGTCCCTGGTCGTCCAATTCCTGACTTCCCAACGGGGCGGGATCCGCCCTTAGGACGGATCCGGCTCGGGCGTACGTCGCGACTCCGTTGAATCCGCGACATTTCGGGTCGGTGGCGCAGGACCAGAAGGATTCGTAACCGGGCACGGAGGAGCAGCGATGGGGCTCGGAGCGGTCGCACAACGAGCGATGGGGGACCTTGTGCTCCTGCAGGCACAGGACGTCGATGGACCCGTGAAGGCGGAGGAAGGTGCCGAGGGGGTCGGAGGTCTGGCGCGACGAGGAGGAGGACGACGACGACGACGACGACGTCGAGGGGTCGGCTTTCGTCGGCGCGCATCCGCCGCCGACGACGCCGCCGCCGCGGCCATTATCGCTGCAGTAATCGCTACTTATCCGTTGTAATGCTGGCTTCAGGCCGGCGACGTTCCAGCTAACTATCAGCATTTTCTTCCTAAGCCATTACCATAGGTGGATGAGAGAAATGAGTTTCAGTTATGACTCTCTGTTAGTAGTTACAATACTTTTGCCGACGAGCCGTCATTTTTCCGTGTTCATTATTTTGGTGTGTTTCATTTTGTTTGAACTTCGCGTTTGGAATTTGTACTATAATTTTAGGGCGCCCCCCCCCCCGCCCCCTTATCCTCCAGCCTTGTCCTCCTCCTTGAAACATTGTTGCAATCCTCCTACTCTTCCACCACCATGACCACCCTTGTGGTCAAAAGCCATCTCCCACCCAGGGAGTCCAGAGGGGTAGTACTACTGGGTAACACATGTGGGGAGGATCTCATTGGGGGTTAGAGTTAGCACTTGACAGTGCATGCTTCACAACACTAACCCCCATGTAACTGGTACCTAACTGATGACCGAGAACACACCACACACACACCTTTGTGGTCACGGTGTCCACCTCTCTCAGCTTCATCAGAATTGCCTCCTAAGAATCTTCAAAATTCAACTCGGTCGTCAACGTAGTCTTCGTTGTCGGTCGTCCTCCCCCTTTGCAAAATCACCTCATCCTCGCGACGCCAACCACCGCCGCACTTTATGTTGATTGATGGTTGCTGGTGGCGGTGCCGGCGCTTGTTGTTCTGCAGTCACTGTTGTTGTGTCAGTTTCTCCTGCATCGGTTGTCGTCGTCCTCCATTGCTGTCGTTCGCTTCCATCCTCCCCATCCGTTTGCCCCCGTCGTTTGTTGAATGTTGTGTTTGTGTCGAGCCGAGCAGGATGAGGTTGTCGATGCCGAAGATGGCATTGTTGTTGTTGCGGCTACTGCGTTGTTGCTGCCACTGCTGCAGCCGAGGATGACACAACGAGGCGGACAGGGGGGGTCAATCGTCGTCGTTGTCAGTGCCTCCCCCCTCCCCCCCAGCAAATATCCGAGGGCAGAGACGTGAGGTGAAGGTCCCTCAATTGTCACCATCACGGTGTGATGATGGCTGGCGGCGACTATGGCTTTCTGCTGTGGAGGGTGGGGCAGCAATGGCTTCGGCTGGTGGTGGCAATCAAAAAGGGTGGCGTGATGTGGATGATATTGGTAGCTCGGCGATGTTGCATAACAGGGGTCGTATTAAAACCGATTCCTCCAACGCTACGGCATTGCCCCCGCCCTTGTCAAAGGGATGGCAATAATCCGGCAAGGGCAAGGGGTGGTGGGGGCATGGCCTCTGGGTCTTTCTTTCGCATCCCGCCATTTCTGGCCACCGTGTATTTACACGCTGACCAGTTTAGAATCAAATTGACCTACCTAGACCCTCCCACCTGATTACCTACAAGCCTACATCTGGAGTAGAGCCTCATTGTAGTATGGTTCTTCTGTAGAGATTCTCTACGGAATGGCACTACCAGGCTCCTCTATCCTCTGTCAAAGCCATACTAGTTCCCCAAGTTGATCTACATACGAGGGCCCTGGGTCAAAAAACTCTGGGAGAGACAGCCAAATATTTAGACGAATTTTGGAGAGGGGTGGGTCTAAATTTGGTCTAAAAAAACCTAAATTTTCGGGGTCTAAATTTTAGACAGATTTTGGGAGTCACCCAGTGCTTAGAGTCAGAAATGTTATGGGGATCAATTCGGTTACTTGGGACCCTAATCGCCCTGGTATTTTTGGCGGAGATATTTTGGTCGGATAGGTCGTTGGTTTGGTGGTGGAACTTGGGTTTGGCGGACTTGTAATTTGTGTCCTAGATAAAAAGCTAGGTAAAATGCGATCGACGATCGATGGACCATGGCGGCCGCCGCCGTCATACGGCCGCTATGGGTCCACACCCCTGGCAACAAAGCACGCAACAATCAACTAACAGCAAAAGGTTGGGCAGTTGAAGCCTGAATTTTTGGACAGGACTCATTCTGCAAGTTTTGATGTGTGACCGAAATTGACTGAGGTGCACATTATTTGAACTCCTCCTTTTTGACAACTGCTTGTGTGTTGTGTACTCTGAGTGTGGCCTTACTTACTGGCCCCCGGGGACTAACGGAAATTAGGGGCGGAAGCTTCCTTCAAAATTATTGCATGCGCGGAAAACAGGTTTTACAATATGTAGAATTACTTTCCATATCGTCTCTTTCGTCCGCGAGCGAAGGCACGAATCACCTCGAGCAGGTCGTCCTTGCGCAATTCCGGCCAGTGCTTCTTCAGGAAGAAAAACTCCGAGTACGCGACCTGCCACAATAGGAAGTTGCTCAGGCGTTCCTCTCCCGACGTTCGTATGACAACGTCCGGATCGCAGCAGTGCACCGTGAGCATCCTCCTCCGCAGCTCGTCCTCGTTAACCGCATCGACGTCCAACTTCCCCGATCGGACGTCATCCGCGATGTCCCTGCATGCATTCACGATCTCACCCCGTCCGCCATAGCTCAGGCATATGTTCATCGCGAATCCTTCGCAGCGGCTCGTCTCCGCGACCATCCTATCGACGCCCGCCCGTACGTCGTCGGGGATCCTCCCGCCCTCCGTCGTCAAAACCCGGATGCGTATCCCCCGCCGTACCGCCTCGACGCGCAGCTCGTCGCAGTACGTGCAGAACATGGACATGAGGGCGGAGACCTCTGTCGGGTCTCGATCCCAGTTCTCGGTCGAGAAGGCGTACACGGTGAGGACCTGCACCCCCTCCGAGATGCACCACTTGCTGAACTCCATCAGCGTCTCGGAGCCGTCCCGGTGACCCCGCGCGGCGCTGCCGTACCTCGACCTGCCGTACCGCCGGTTGCCGTCCATGATCACGGCGATGTGACGGGGCACGTCGGCCGGGTCGATCCCGCTTTCCCTCTCCGCGCCGATCGTACCCCGCAGCTCGTCGCGCGTTCGATCGTCCCTCTCGTCGTCGTCTCGAAAGAGGCCCAGGGGGGCGGAGGAGGACGACGACGACGACGGCCGAAAGCCCCGGGGATCAAAACGCGCCGCCGCGAACAACGCCTTGAGACCCAGGCGATGATAGAGTCGAGATGGGAGGCCCCGCAACGACGACGACGACGACGACGACATCGTCGCGCCTTCCCCCCCCGTCCCCCCCCGCGATCGCTTACCGGAATTGCGATCGTCGTCGTCGTCTTCGTCGTCGTCGTCGTCTTCGTCGTCGTCGTCGTCCGCCCCGTCGTTCGACCTCGTCGCGGACCCGCCGCCGCCGCGGCCGCCCCCCCCCCCTCCTCCTCCTCCTCCTCCTCCTCCTCCTCCTCCGCGACCCCCCATCCTCCTCCCCCCCCTCCCCGCCAGGTAGCCGAATGCCAATCCCACCGCGAGCGGCAGGAGCGCGAGCCACAGGGGGTTCGAGAGGTAAGCCCTAATCGCGCTCCCGAGGACGGGCCTCGCCCGACGCAGCAGGAACGACGCGCACGCCGGACCGCCGCCGCCCCCGCCGCCGCCGACGCCCGCGCAGATGCCGCCGCCGCCGAATACGCACCCCCCGCCGGCAGGGTCGCCGACGAGCAGCGGGTGCTCGCGGGCCGAGCAGTCGCGTCGCCACGATCGGTTGCGTCGGGGGGGATGGTCGTCGTCATCGTCGTCGTCGTCGTTGGAGGAGGACGACGACGATGACGACGATGACGACGATGACGACGACGTGCTGCAGTTTTCCGGTATGGGAGAAAAGTAATGGCCGCAGGGATCGTCGTTATTGCGTCGTCGGGCCGCCGCGGCCGCGACGTCGATCGCGCCCTCGACGACGAACAGTTGGGAAATCACGCTCTCCGCCCTGGACTTCCAATTGTTGCCCTCGGTGGCCGGCATCGTTGCGGGCCCGTTCAAGCGTTCGTTGTTCTTTTACTAAGTACACTCCATGATCCATAATAAGTAACCATGTTGTTGTATCCAAAGAGAGACGTAGGAATTGTATCACACGTGGAGTTCGGTATTACGCGTACGCAACGTACTCTCTATTTTACGAGAGACCATTGGGCCGGCCGGGGACGGAGGTAGGTAGGTAGTACGTACCCTACAATATGTATCATAGTCTATCGCCGTCATTGGTGATGAAGATAGCACAGAGCTCTTTACAGCACTCCATCTCACCGACCGCACCATGAGCAGTTGCACGCCGCCCTCCGAAGGCACCTGCGACGGCGTCGGCGGCGGCGGCCCATTTTCCGCCTTCTACTGCGGTCTGGCCCGGCTCGCCCTCCAATCGTCCGCGGCCGCCGCCCGAGGCAGTCCGCATCAGCTGCTCGACGCGGACGCGGCGAGGGCCATCTCCCTCCTTCTGATCTCCGCCGCTCTGCTCGCCGCGATCGCGTTCCGCCTCGCGGACAGGGACTGGAAGCTGTCGAGGGACGTGTGGCTCGCGATCGAGGGGCTGTTCGATCGCGTTCCCGACCTCGCCGACTTCGTTGGGCTGCCGCCGCTCGAGGACGGCGACGACGGCGGGACGGCGGCGACGGCGACGACGACGACGACGACGAAGGAGGACGCCGTCGGCCCGCCCCCCCCGCTCGTCGACCCCGCCGACCCCGCGACGATGCGGTGCTTCTCGCCCTCGACCCTCGAGAAGCTCGGGACGGTTCCCAACCTCTCGGCGGGGCAGGTGGCCGACCTGGCGCTCCGGTCCAAGAACGCGCAGGTGTCGTGGCGGACCACCACCTTCGCCCAGCGCCGGCGCGTGCTGCGCACGCTCCAGCGGTACATAGTATCCCACGTCGACGAGATCTGCCAGCTGTGCGCGAAGGACTCCGGGAAGACACAGGTGGACGCGCTCCTCGGGGAGATCCTCACGACCTGCGAGAAAATACGCACGTTGCTCCACCACGGCGAGACGTGGCTGGAGGACAGCAAGCGCGAGGTGAATCCGATGATGATGCACAAGTCGGCGTACGTTCAGTACGTCCCCATGGGTGTGCTCGGGATCATCGCGCCGTGGAACTACCCCTTCCACAACATGCTCAACCACGTCCTGTCGGGGATATTCAGCGGCAACGGCGTCGTCACGAAGTGCTCGGAGCACACCAGCTGGAGCTCGGTGTACTTCCACAACGTGTGCCGCGCGGCGCTGGAGGCGAACGGGTTCGATCCCGAGCTTGTGCAGCTGTGCACCGGCACGGCCGATGCCGGCAAGTCCCTCGTGGAGTGCCCGCACGTCGACAAAATATTCTTCACGGGGAGTCCCGACGTCGGTAGGCACGTCATGGCGGGGGCCGCGCCGCACCTGAAGCCGGTCGTGCTGGAACTGGGGGGGAAGGACGCCATGGTCTTCTGCGAGGACGTCAAGCTTATGGACGTCATCCCGTGGGCGATGCGGGGATGCTTTCAGAACTCTGGCCAGAACTGCTGCGGCGTGGAGCGGCTGTTCGTGTACGAGAGCATCGCGGCGGACTTCCTCGATGCGATGGTCGGCAGGGTGTCGAGCATGCGCCAGGCGTGTCCCCTCAGCGATAACTACGTCGATTGCGGCGCCATGGTGATGGATCGTCAGTGCGATCTTATCCAGGCGCTCGTGGACGATGCCGTCGCCAAAGGCGCCAAGGTCCATTGCGGGGGGAAGCGGAATAAGTCCAAGGGCGGGCAGTTCTACGAGCCGACCCTTCTGAGCGGGGTTACGCCCGACATGAGGATCTGGAAGGAGGAAGTCTTCGGCCCCATCATGTGCGTCGTTACCGTCCCCGGCGACAGCGACGAAACTTGCGTCCAAATGGTGAATGACTGTCCCTTCGGGTTGGGATCCTCCGTTTACTCCGCCTCTGCCGCCCGCGCCTTGGCGATCGGATCTCAGTTCAACACAGGAATGTTCACCGCAAATGACTTCGGAGTCAACTACCTCATCCAATCTCTGCCCTTCGGCGGCGTGAAGGAATCGGGATTCGGACGCTTCGCGGGCCCGGAGGGGTTGAGGGCATGCTGTTTGGAAAGGTCGATAGTGGTTGATCGTATCCCGGGAATCAGGACAAGCATCCCCAGTGCTATCGATTATCCTATGAATACAAAGCAGGGAATGGGTTTCGGCAAAGGGCTGATCAAGTTGTTCTATGGAGATAGCCTCTGGGTGAAGGTGAAAGGCATATTTGATTTGATCAAGCATGCATAACCGTTAAATTTTGTCATGTCCTTAATCCTTCATGGGAAGCAACGCAAGTAAACTTAATGCAATAGCTACTGAACGTTTTTACTTCCGGTGGTCTACCGGGCGTTATTACTTCCGGTGGTCAAGCGCCAATAAGTACATTTCGCTGGATTCCTTTCTGCTGGCTTTTGGTTTGAGAACATGAACCGACCCGAAGGCCCGCCTCGATGCATCCATCAAATCTGCTTCATTTTCCTTCCCACATGAGAAAAACTTACAAAGGAATACTCCTCCTTCCTCCAACACCCCTTGTTCATCCTCGGCCGAGTACGATGTGTCGAAACAACCCGTACCCACCGCAAACGCCAGTGCCCGCTCGCATAAATCTAATGTTCGTATGGCATCAGTGTCAGAATCTCCCGTGAAGTTCGCTGCCATGTCACTTAGAACAAGATTCGGCCGTCGGCCAATCGCATACGACTCATCTTCCTCATCTCCCGTACAATCGTTGTTTTGTGTGTTGTTGGAAACATTTGTGAATGCGTCCATAATCCTCTCGCGTGTCTGATTCAACGTGAAGTCTCCTTGTACGAAGTGAAAATTAGATTGCAAGTTTGCTCTTATCCTCGAGGAAACATCACTGTCACCTGCGTGTAACGTTTCGTCCAATGAAAGCAAGTCGACCGCCACCACGGCACCGCCAAGATCGAATTTCAACTGGGTAGATGCGTACAAACTCCAACCACCAGGAGCTGCTCCCAAGTCCAATATTAATGCACCAGGCTGGATCAAAGTTCTTCGATTGGGCCGGTTCGAACCTTTGCCTTTACTTTTCTCTTCGAGTTTTGCTAGCAGATTCGGGAAGTGGAATTCGTTGATTTCTTGTAGCTTGAAAGAAGACCGACTTGGTAGACCTTGGTCATGTGCCATTGCCACATATGGATCTTTGCGCTGCCGTTCGAGCCACTTATTCGAAGATTGACTGTTCTGCTTTGACTTGCTTTGGGAATGTTTTCCCCGTACCAACAACTCGCCGATGGGTGGTGGTCGTTTTCGATGTGAGAAGTTGCATCTTCCCAAGGCGGCGGACCGCCACACCGAAAAGGAGAATTCAGTCATGCTTTCACAGTACCCCGACCTCTCATTGGTCAGCGGTTTGACCCCGCGATCTCGGCGCGGCCATTACAATAGAGGGTCTTGGCCACGATACTACGAGGAAGTCAGCTTTTCTCTCAACGTGTTAATCCTCGTGAGCTTTTGGCGGGACCGTCTGTGCGACGCCCGCTTCCAGTCCTGCGTAGTTCTATTCTGGAAAGATTTAAAGTGTGTCGTCGTCGTCCGTCGTCGTCGTCCATCGTCGTCGTCCGGTCTGTACCTATTGAGTTCCCGCGTAAGTGTATTAGTGTAAACCCACGTAACTGTATCTATGCGTTTCCACGTAGGTGTATTTTATTACCAATGAGTTCCAACGTTGGTGAATTAGTGTAAACCCACATAAGTGTATTAGTGTAAT
>JALLOS010000575.1:0-11929 GCA_036939435.1 Stephanodiscus minutulus
GCACTACCCCCTCTCTCACATGCGTTCGCTTCCGAGGCTTTACGAAAACGAACACCAAACATGTGAACAGAGATCACAATATAGTCCAATGATTTTTCGGGGGAAACCTCGAACGACCAAGCCCTAAGTGGCAGCGTAATGATAAACTAAACTAAACTAAACTAAGATGTGGACTTACTTTTGCTGTGTCTGTGGGGGGTGTTTGTGTTTGCTGTCGACAACCACCCCACTGGCTATATGTTGCAACAAACAACCATCACCAGAGACCAGGCTGTTTATGCAAAACCAATTTTACCTCTTACTCTTACTGGTTCCTGTGCATGATATGTGGGAGGAGATACAGGCAAAATTGTGAGAGATATCAGATGCATGTCAGACATAGTCTCCATGGTAGATTGTATCATGTTGCATGTTTCCACAAGGAGCCCACGAAGGCGTGTTTTTAAAGTATTGGTTCCTGTCGGGTTGGTAGTAGATCCACACGATTTACTGTATCTGACTTTTGTTACTCTGGTCGTGGTTGCGCCACAATGCCAAGACAAAAGATTCTGAGGTACCATCTCTGGATCATTCAAATTATTCAACCATTGATGGTATCAGCGGTTGGGGGCATGGCTGCGTTTGGTGGTGGCAACAACATTTTTGAGGGGCGGTCACCCCACGGTCTCAGGCCCAGGAATCCCTTATTCTCTGTTGTGGCTCCTCTACCAGAGCTTACTGCTTCGAAGTGAGTTGTCATTCAGCTTCAAGCCCTGTCACTTGTTTTTCAGATTCGTATCTTACCCACGACTCCTCGAGTCAGAGCACGGAAGCGTCAGAGCGCCCGATGTACAATAATATGTTCCGTGTCAACTTTGTAGAATGATGCAAGGAGTACTGAAAGGTTCTATTTTTCTTTCAGAAATGACATGATATGTCATACATGGATATAATTATTGATTTTTTTATTTAAATAAATCTGGAAATCAAATATTACCTATTACCTTAGGCCTATCAGAGAGTAATACTTCTTTTTTCGTCTTTTGTTCTTTCCAATAAAAGCTATCTACCCGCTGCATGCATGCCTCCTCCACCAATGAGAACATTATCACGTCTCTTCGGTCCCCATAATGGCATTGCAATCGCCTTCCAACCCAAAGCGTCCACTTCTACCATGAGCTGCCACCTTCCCACTGCTTCGTTCTCATCGATAATAGTATTGCTTTTGCATAATCGGCATTGGATAGCGACCACTTAATTTTCTGTTCTGAGTCGTCTCTCGCAGAACATTATTTTAGAGCAAGACACGTAGTAGGCCTGTCCCTATATTTATTCTTGAAAAGTCAGTGCCAAAAGGAACATCAATAAAGCGTGTCACAGTAAGAACGCTAAGATCAAGTGAGGCGCTATCAAGCATCAACGCTTCTTGGTTCGTGGCACACGACTGCCAAGCTCTTGCTCACTGGACAACAACTGGCCGGTTTGCAGGAAATTAGAAACCTTAACGCCTCCATGGTAACTGACATGAGATTTGGTATTTCCGCGAACAATCCCGACGGAGAATTCGGGTCTCCTCGCATGAGCATACTGATGAGTGGAGACATAGCAAAATTAGAGGCGATGGCGAACAACAGTCGTGGCGCAGTCGTCGGCGGCATAAGTACATCGTGGAGCTTAGAAGAAAGCAGAGAAATGGGCAACTCTCCCACGGGCAATTATTTAAGCACGGAGGTTGTTGTGGATGACATGAATGCCGTAGCTGTGGTATACCAAGCGAGTCCGAGTGTGCCTCAGTTGAGCACGCTCAATGAGGGATCACCACAATCGAGGAGAACCGACAGAATATTTCGTGAGAATGCTTCCACAACATGGAGCAACGTCGTTAGCTCTATATCCCGGAGTTTATCAGGCGAGACATTGTTGGCATCCAACACGGCCGACACTCAGCCTCCAACAAACCTATACGGCGTGAATGCAAGATCGAGATCCCACTCCTTCGAGTCTCCCATATTGTCCATGTCTCATTCGTTAGGCAACCCTGCGATGACCAACCAAACAAATTGCTCTGGCATACTGCATCCGTCACATCCAGATCATTATTCATACGAAAATTCTGGCTTCCATTTGCCCATGATGTATCCTTCGACTCCATACCACGAGTACAAGCCCCGCGGTGATTCCATGGGGAGCTGGGAAGATTCCATGACTGAGCAAACGTCGCCCATGTCCTCTCCCTCGCTCTCCCCTCACGTATCTCCGGCCATACACTCAAGGAGGCACTTTGGGGATGGCCCGCCGCCCATGTGGCAGCTCTCCGATACGAATGATTACCATTCTGAGCCCGCAACTCCCCGTCATCGTGTGTATCCATATCTACAACAGAGCATTCCGGAGGAAAATTACGATCCGGACGGTACCGATCACCATCGTGGCAACTACATGAATGCTCGTCCCGGTAGTGTAAGGTCTGGTCCCATGTCGCCACCAAGACAGATGCATTCGCCATCTTTTGGGAGTCATCGCCAACATCCTTCGATGTACCCTCGTAGGGCGGGCACCAATCCATCGGCACAGATACTGTTGCACCACCGATCATCGACTGAAATTCTCAAGACTCTGCTCCGCAAGAAGGCTTGTTTGTACGAACCAGACACGTCCTTCGCCGTGTCCCTGGTGACCTGGCTCGTTGGCCATCGCATCGCGCTGGCCCAAGGATTTTTCACCCGACAGCAGCTTCAGGCAGGCGTCCACTCGTGCATGGCGGGCAAAATCGAGGAGGGTCACGTCACCCGTACGAAAGTAAACAGGTGCATGCAGGTGATATTAAACAGCTGCTTCCATTACATAATCCCACTGCCGGACGGCAGCGACGAATGCGGTGGGGCCTTTCGCTCGGTTTTCTCCCGCGAGGCCGCTGAGGAGGAGCATTTGTTGGGGAACCTCCCGCCCCCGTGGAACGATCTGAACCTTCAATCCATGAACGATGACTCGTTTAGATCATTTCACGACAGTGATGATGATGGAGACCATCATCATCAATTTGGAGGGAAACACCAAGGCAAAGATTCATCCGCGGCGAGTCAAGCGGATGAAAGCTTAGACAGCCAGAAACGATCGGTCTTGCTCTGCTTCAACGAAAATGTTCGCTGTGCTGCCGACGTTTTCCGGTGCCATAACGAATTCATCAGAGATATTGCCCACACGGGCAATTTGAACCTGTCCCCCGAAGACTGGCAATCATTCTTCTCAGGAACAAAGGCAAATAGAAAGAGGGGTGTCCTATCGGATAACTTCCACTCGAGATATTTCCATGTGGCCGACGTCCACGATCGCATGGATCAACAAGGCCTATCCAAGCTTCGCACTTCGTGGTGCGCAAAGCGATATGAACACGATCACTCATTTTGCGCTTTTGCTCATGTCGACATTAACCGAGGTTGGTTGCGCCGCGATCCTTTCGTCTACAAGTACGTACCCCAAATGTGTCCCTGGATCAAGCCTCTGCAAGGTGCCGAAGATTGCTACGTGAACATGTGCCCACACGGGGTCAAATGCAACTTTTCTCACTCGAAGGAAGAGATTCTCTATCATCCGGAAATTTACAAGAGTCATCCCTGCAGGCATGCGGCTGGCTCCTGCTCGCTGGGCGATATTTGCCCGAACACCCACTCTGAGGCATCTGCTCAAGCTCACGGGTACAACCGCCAAGGAAAACGGCACTATCAAGATCATGCACCTTTTCATCGGATAGCAAATCCAGGAGCAAAGAGGCGTGCATTGGCCACCACGGGAAATTCGGCTGGATTCTGCAATTTCCCCAATGCTTCACCGATGTTGTACATAGAACCAGCTCCTCTCTCGGAATTTGAGAAGACACTCTTACTCCCTGGATTGCAGGCGCTGTTTCGCGATCACTCCTCTTTTGTATTTTATTCGACTTTAGACAAAAGTTCACCTCATGAATATGGTCTTTTTGGATACAGGAATTCTCAACAGAAAGACTTCTGAGATGTTTATAATTTACATTGATGGGCCGACGAAGTAGAATTCCAATACCTGGAGTAACGTCTGTACGTTTAAATAGTGTTTGTTTTGTTCCAGTATGTCATCCTACTCTGCAATTTAGTTGTTGTAGGATGATAAATGCTATGTTTTATCTTTTTTTGAGTACTTACGACACACTCTGAAAATTAAAGTTGACTTCAGAAGTGATGTTGTTATCCAAATGTGTCAAGACAATCAATAACAACCTCTACCCAAGTCCATTGTTCAATGTGCATTCACTCGATAAGTGATGCCCCAATGATGATCAAGATGGGCCGCATACTTGAACGTCTGGCTGGTCAAAGGTGAACGCTGGTAGTTTGTCGATGAAACAATCGGAATTCTTCAGGAAGCTCATCGTCCTCATTAATCTCCCTCTCGGAAAAGTACACACGTTTCAACCGACAATTGGCGTGTATTTGTACCCACATGGTCTCGACGTAATTGGTACCGTAGGCGCGCCGTGTGTACTCTGAGAGGGGCACGAACAGTCGATTCCAGCAAGAGAAAGTTTCTGCACTACTATCGTTGAAATCCTCGTCATCGTCTACATCATCGCTGTTGCCCCCCCCCCCTGGTCCATAATGACCGCACTTGTCGTATGAATTGCTGCCTTCCGCATAGGCGCGGTCTGGATAGGTAGGATGATTGCCATCTAACTTTTGCTTCTTCGCTGGCAACAACAACGCGTCACGTGCCAACTGCCTCCGTTGCCTTTCCAACCTCAATGGCATCGCACAAATATCCGGTTTGATCACCGTTGTTGATTGATAGGTCGAGGCGCGAAATCTTCGTATCATTCGCTTATCATCCAATATCGTCACCTCGAACGAAAAATCAGATTGTAATGTTGGCATGCGGACCGTGAGATACAGGTAAGGGAGGGTGATTCCGAGGGAGGGACGTGTCGTCGTCGTCGTCGTTGTTGCGGTATCGGACTTTTTCGATATTGGCGGGCACGTAATGTAGTTCCGCGATAGTCTGGAGCCGGTAATTTCGATGGACGATCCACCCACCTCGTCGATGCCACCACCAGGATCTGCATCCTTCTCCTCCTTTGAATATTGGTTAGCAGCATTATCATCACTGTTTGTACAGCGAATCCCACCGTGACAACCATGCTCGGATGATCGCTCTGTATAAATATCCCATAGCTGGAACGGGTGTGAACTACGTGTGGATGAGTTGGAAAGAGAGAGAGAGTGAGCGAGGGAGAGAGATAGTGTGCAGATGGAGGTCGAGTGTGAATGAAAAGCTATTTAGTGACGAATACAACATGGAGTGTAATCAAGCTTGTCTCTCAGAGCAGCGGGACAACAAAGAAGAAAGCATCCACAAAATATAAACGAAACTTCAATGCGGTTTCTGTCAATTATCTCCTACCCGCGCGCAGATAGAATGGAAATCACTCCGCTCTGAAATGTGTTGTGAAACATCGCTTTGAAGTGTCGGGCCGAATTGTTTCGTTTGTTGTGTTATTTTTTGTGCCCCCCGCCCGGAGCTCAGAAAAAACAATCGAACGAAAAGAAACCCGGCTGGCGCTTCTGCGTAGGAATACTTTTGTGGAACACAGTTATCGCCTACAATCCTCCTGCGTCCTCCTCTTTCCCAAAAGTCGCAAAACAAAGATCCCCAACATGGTGAGGAGCATCATCCCTTCGGGCACACGATTCGGTAGAATGTTGAGCGCTGTTGATGCTCGACAAGGTCCACGGAGGGAGTTGTGACGTTGAGTAATTGGTTTAGGCATGCGCTGATTCGTGGTGTCGTTGGTCGCGGCTCATTTACGCAATAGCGCACTATTTCATCGGTCGGTTCCCAACGGCTCGATATCCTTCTTCGGGTGACAAACCTGTGAATTTGACCACATTATTTCGCCATCTAAGCTTTTGCTTGCTTCCTGGTTGATATGCAGAATGCAGGGAAATTGGTAGCCGTAATTGGCGATGAGGTAAGTCTTCGAAACGAGACTCCGCTGGCAGGGTTCGTGCCCTCCTCCCCCCCCCCCCCCCCCCCCCCCCCCCCCCCCCCCCCCCCCCCCCCCCCCCCCCCCCCCCCCCCNTCAGGCGAGTGGCGGGGTTGTCTATGATCTCGTACGTGATCTCCACCCCCCCCCCGCCCCCCCCCTCGTCTCACGTTCCAAGTCTTCCCACACCATCCTTACCTTGCGCGGTATAATCGCAATAGGACACGGTCACCGGCTTCCTCCTCGCTGGCATCGGTCACCGAACAGCCGACTCTTGCAACTTCCTAACGGTCAAACAGGACACAAAGCCCGAGGTCGTAGAGAGCACGCTGAAAGCATTCACCCAGAGGGATGACATTGGAATTATCCTCATCAACCAACACGTGGCCAACAATATGCGTCATATTTTGAAAGATTATAACCAAACGATTCCCACCATTTTGGAGATCCCTAGTAAGGAGCATCCGTATGACCCAGAACAGGATTTCATCATGCAGCGTGTGAATATGTTCATCGGTGGAGGTGGTTAAGAGTTTTTTTCATGGCTGAGGGGATTTGGAGTCTATGTTGTTAGGACCGGGCGCGCTTCGGCAAAAAGGAGAATAATTAACTAGGACAATGATCTGTATTTCTGAGCATTCATAATTTTTTTTTTATATTATTGCAGTCTTCTTACTAAGGTAACACTACTTCATTATTAGAAACGATTGTATGTCACGTACAAACTTATTGAAATCGCTCTTGAATTGATAACGAACAAACCTGCCTTCACGTCCCTCAGCGGAAACTTTAGCAAGCATTTCTGGCTGGATCAATGCCTCAAACGCAGCTAACAAACGGCGTTGTTTGTCATCACATCCTAATTGCTGGGAGATGGAATTTACCAATCGAATAAACCTTTGGACGTCTATGGCTGCAAGGGGAAGCAAAGCCGTGCCAGCGGGCTCAAGGCGATCCCAGATGATTGGTTGGAATATCACCTCATTTATCAAACGATAACCGCAGTTATCAAATATTTCAATCTTCGTGGACAGGTGAGCGGAAAGAGCATTTGTCCTCAGGTGTTCCCTGGCAAGTGACGCCAAGCCATGCAACGAACTCTTCGCGACGAGGGGATCCGAGTGGCTCATTCCAAAAAGCAGGGACTCCAAAAGGGAGTTGAAAAGGTCGAACGGAAGTGAACATAATTTTTCGGGGTAGGTCTCCATCATGAAACCGACCAAGGAGAAATAATGCTGGCACAAAGTGGGAAACTGAAGTAAACCCTGTGTCATCAAGGGCAGTAATTGCTGAAGTCCGAAGAAGATGACGTCTGTAATATGGCTGGTTTCTAATCCAACCGATGAACTCGTTGATGTGCTACAAATGATTGTAAAATCTTTTGTGCCGAGGAATATAAGTAGTTGTATTGCACACAACACATCATTGTAGTTCTGCTCTTCCTCAAACAAGTCTTCAATCGCCTCTGACCGTTTCTGAACAACTCGATTTTTGAAGTGGAGTTCCGAGTAATGCTTTAGAAGGGATGCAGAAGCCGAAAAAAGTTCTATGGATTGCTCGCGCGTCAGCATGGCAATGTATTGCTCTGCATAGTCCCTGAATAATTTGAGCAATCCCCCACAAATGGTCAAGTCTCGTGCATAATATGTCATCAAGCCAGATAAATGTGGCAATGAGGGGGTTATGAAAAGAGGGATTCTTTCGGGTTCTGACATTTCTGATGCCTGCACTACCCCGCCGTAGAGTAATATCAAAAGACAGGCGGACTCCTGCACATTGATATCTTCGCTACTCACTTGTGAATTGCTAAATACACGCCGGAGCAACGCAACGGATCGATGAGTTAGGATTGAATGATGTGCGCGTATTAGTGGTGGTCACTTTGTAAAACTTACGATAACGCCTGAACCAGAGTTGAAAATGGGGTCTCCACGGCCTTCAAACAACCGACAAACATGGCATTAGCTTTCTCGTTTTCCATCTCGCTACAAGCAACGACCAAACACGTTAAGACTCTCGCCCTGTCAGAGTAGGGAAGGCGCTGATAACCCCTGACAGCTTCAATTGATAAATCGCCACCAATGACTGCCATTGCTGCCAACACTTCTGAGTGAGATGCAGTGTGCCGCAACGAGGCGCAAACTGAATGCAATGCAGCCATTTTCTCGAAAGATGGAGAATTCACCATCAAGTCGCGCACGAATGCCCCCTTCTTCGCCAGTGTCAGGAGTAACGACGCGGATTCATCCTGCACTTCCTTCTCTTGAGGCCAATGACAAAAATAGAGAAGGCACAAGGTTGCGCAAAAGGATATCACAGGTTGCGCCGTCTCGGGCTTCGAATATTCGCTCAATACACCTCCTGCAGTTTCCCTATACTCGTCCGAAGACGGGAGGATGTATGCCGGCGCCCATCGTCGGAAGAACCAAAGCAGTGTTTTTGCCAGCAATGGAGAGAGGCATGGATGCGCTGGATAAGCTGCCACTTTCGTGGCCTGAGCTTCTGCTACGGACTTCAGCATCTCAACTAAACTCGTCATTAATGAAAGACACGAGTTGCCGGCAGCTCCATGAACAGGTTGGCACGCATAGATGACAGATTCAGGTATTGCGGGAGTTTCGCCGGTGCAGTCATCTGTGAGAAGGTGACAAGCACAAACGAGCAGTATCCTGGACTCCTCCAGAAGTGCTGCCAAATCCGGAGTCATTTCTCCGTCCGTCCTCCCTGACATTTCAAACAAAGACATGAGCCTCGGCGTACATTGCCGAAACATTTCTGATAGCGTCGTCATTGATGCCAAAATATTTAGCCTACCCAACGACGCTGCCGATGCCATTTCTTCCTCCACTACAAAAGCCGATATCTCTTCTCTTATTTCATCTAGATCCGCTCCTTCTCGTGCCACGAAATGCTCTTCTAAACATGACATGCGGACTCGGCACATGCAATATCGGCCATAGAGCGGTGCTAGGATCGACGCCATTGCCCGAGATGCGTTCAGTGCCCCATCCTTGCCATCTGCGGCGCCGCTCACGAGCCAAAAATCGCCCGCCATGGCGTCACTGCAGTGCAATATTTGAGCGATGGCATCATTCTTCCAATCCACCCCCTCCATGGAATCAACGTCGCCCTCTACGCGTTGGCACTCGACAAGCATGGACTCCAGTAGCCATTCCCCCGTGGTGCACAGCGCCGACAGGTATCGAGGGAATGAGGGTAGCTCGCTCAGGATTTGAATGCGAAAGTTGGCGGTCAGACGAGAGAGTATGGTGACGAAATCGACAATCTCGGCACTTCGCAAGTCCGAGGCGAACGAACCCTTCTCCGACTGCCGATGTTGTCGTTGCTCGTTCAAAATCGACTCCAGTAGATCCAAGCAGCCATCCATCAGAAATCCGGCGTAGGCCCCCCGTTCGTCCTCGTTCGCGAATATCGGCCCCCCGGCGATGGACGACAATTGCATCAATAGCTGACGCAGTTGATGGGCCATCCTACCCTGCTTCGCGAGCAAATTACCGCCCGTTCCATCTCCGGCGCCCATCATCATCACGCCCCGCACGGCCACGTAGACGTTAATCATCGCACCCAAAAATTCGGGATTGATCAGCGTCTCTCTCCACCTTTGGGGCAGTCGCAATAATAGCGATCCCGCGGCGAGGCTCTTGCTGCTCCCGGCATCCCACTTGCCGTGCGCGCCGAATTCCCACGATAATGCGTCGCACGTCACGTCGATGATGCATGATCCCAACTCGAGGAGCGATTCCTCCCGCACCACGCGGACGCCGCCGCTGCCATCGTTGAGCACGTGCCCCACCAGGCACGAGAGCGCCGTCATCGACGAGTGCAGCGTCGCGTCCAGGCCGCTGCTGCTCCCGTTGTTGCAATTCGCGCCGTCGTATGCGCCGTCGCCATCGCCGCTCTCGAAGAGGCGATGGCACGATCGGTGAAATTCCGACGGCAGATGGTACCGCGCCGAGGAGGAGCCGCCGCATGCGAATTCCCCCAGGAGCAATGACAGGAAGGAGGCCGACATGGCCGCCGCGCGTCGCGCCGCGACCGCCGCCGCCGCATCATTCGCCGGAGCCGCCGCCGCCGCCGCCGCGAACGGAGATGCCAACAGCGAATTCAAAAGGACGAACAATTCGCGCCGCGCGTCGTCCTCGCCCCCCCCCTCGAACCTCCGCACGCCACCGCCGCCACCGCCACCGCCACCGGTGGGGAATAGATTCGAAATCAGCGATTCCAAGTACGACTGCTGCCGATGATCGTCGTCCTCCTCCTTCCGTGCGTCTTCGCCGTTACTATCGCCGGAAGTCCGCCCCCGCGCCTCCGCCCAACCGCGTTTCCAAAAGCTCGACGCGCATCCGAGCAACGCCATCGCGACCGTCCGCGGTAGTAGTAGTAGTAGCAGCGGTGGGCGATGATGCGTCGTCGTCGTCGTCGTATTCGTGGCCGGCAATAATCCCAACCCCGCCGATAGGCACAGATCGCGAACGCAATTACGGAACGAGGGGTGGAGATACTCCCACCTCAGAAGAGTGACGTGACGCAATCCCACGGCGCAGTGGAAGAGAAGCTCCTCGTCGACGACGACGTTGCTGCTGCCGTTGTTGTTATTATTATCTCCTCCACCATCTCCTCGGGCCGACGACGACAGCGCCTCGAGCAGCGTCCGGAGGAACAGGTGATGCTCGTCGCCGGCATTGCGCAGGCGCTCGAGGGAGGCGTGAAGGATTGCGATTCGATCGTGGTGGTGATGCGTCAGCGGCCAGTTGGGCGACGGACGCGAGGAGAGGACACGGCGGAGTTCTTGGGTCGACCCTTCCATGATATTATGATGTTGTTAAAATGTCGATGTTGATGTGATGACTTTGCATGCTAACCAAATACACTCGCTGCGCGTGGGCTGGAGGAACATATGGGTATTGTAGTTATGTTATCTTGTTACCGTTCTGAAATCATATTACCTAGCTATTTTGGCAAATTTAGTCCATATGAATTCATATGTATCCGTCCTACTACCTACTACCTATTCCCATTTCTAACCCACCCCCCCTACCGTGCCCACCCTGGTTGGGGCAGCCGAACGCACCCTTATTGGTCGGGGCAATAATGATAGGGTAGTCTTTTAAAACACTGGTGTTTGGAGCTTATGACTTTTCATTGGCCCATACTTTTCAAATCACTTTAATTGGAAATTCCTTGACCCGATCTTTTAGAATACTTATAGGCTATATCGCTTTTAGATAGGCTTGTGGGCGACAACCTCTATTAAATCCCTTTTCAAATACCTTGTGGCAAGCATGTCACTTTTTAATCACACCTTATTAGTCATATGACTTTTATGATACCGTGCCATTATTATATTACTTTTGTAATACTGAGCGGCGAGGATATTCACCGTTAGTGACTGACTTCATATCATATTACTTTTAGAACACCATATCTGACTTCTAATTCCTTGTAGTATACTATATTTTCTGTTTTGTATTTTGTATTACTGCGTGGCGTATGGGGGGGGGGGGGTACTGGCGATTATCTTGATTAACATGATTAACAAATACTTATCATTATTCACACCTGTTAGTATCATACTTAATCCGCAATACCACTCTCCTCTGTTGCTAATTCATCATCCAGTACATTTTCTTCCTCCTCTGACCTTGTTGCAAAATAAGCTGGACGCTTGTGGGCATTCGATGGCAGGCTCCAACAGTCATTGTCACGTGGTTTAAAATTCCACAGCTCTGGCAGTACCCTCTTGCCCTCTTGACTCCCGATGCCCTCTTTGCACCCTTCTTCCCAGTGGCACCCTCGAGAACAGACTTCTTCCTCGCATCCTTCTTTGGTTGTCCGGATTTGTTGTTCGCTGTCCAGTCGGGGCAGTAACGTAGGTATGTGTCTGGTTGTGTGGTGGACTTGACGCGCCAATGGTAATGC